>JABMCL010001342.1:95000-120000 GCA_018857735.1 Alviniconcha marisindica | reverse complement strand
ACTAATATAATACTTTACGGTCTACCGCAGACCGTAAACTGAAGATCCCTCTGTTCAAAAAGAAATACTCAGGCCAGAGATCTTTCTCCTATCAGGGTCCCGTAACCTGGAATAATCTGCCTTTCTCCATCCGCCACACACAAACATACTCCTCATTTAAGTCACAGTTGAAAACCCACTTGTTCTCCCAAACCTTCCAATAGAACCCAGTTTTTGATGCTTTTTGTATTTGATTTTCAATCATGAGATGTGTCCATGGTCCATGTATTGCTGCACTGCATGTCTGGGTTGCACTGATTGTTCCGGGATGTGTGCATGTTTGCCTGCGCTTTGCTGTTGACGTTGGATCGTCTGGTGTATGAATGTTTCATGTAATTGATTCTGATATCCATTCTTGTTTTGAATTGTGAAGTGCTTTGAGCCAGTCTAGTTGGACATTGGGCGCCATATAAGAGTTACGCAGTATTATTATTATTATTATTATTATTATTATTATTATTATTATTATTATTTATATGAAACTACAATAATGACAGTCTGCCCCTGTGTGCGTGTTTGTTGGTTGGTTTGCTGCAGCGACGACATGTTCAGCCCCTTGGACTTCTCGTCACCAGCTCCAGTGCAAGACGAGGACATGTTCACCTTCGCCGCCTCCACACCCAGGAACCCGGGGCGCAGCCGCAGTGAAGAGCGGGTCTTGTCCACCCCGCACCCTAACGGCAGCTTCACTTCCGGCCAGGACGGCCTGTGGCGCGCCGAGACCAGCCCGGACATTTACAGCCAGGCGGCGGACGGGCCGACCGAGGGCGGGAGCCAGAGGATCTACCGACCCAGGACTATGGCCGTGCCGTCGTCGTCGTCGCAGTACCAGCATCACCAAAGACACGTCGCCCGGAACGGGGCAGGAGGGTACGGCGGCGGCGGCGGCGGCTCCGTCGTCCCCCGCGGCCGGCCCCTGGTCCGGCAACCTCCGCCACCACCACCACCGCCGCCCCGCCAAAGCCCTCGCTACACCATCGTGTACTCCGTGAGGGGGCGCTCCAGCGAGACCATCGTGCACCCGGAAGTGAGCCGGCGACCCCCACCCGCCCCTTCCAACCCCTCCAACTTCTCCTTCTCCGGCAACGGCAACGGCAGCGCCGGGACCCAGTCACGCGGCAGCAGCAAGATGCGCTACATCCGCAACCGCTCTCGCTCCCGCGAGGCCCACAACAACAGCACCCTGTCGCCAGCCGACCGCGACCTCCTGCAGGCCGTGCAGTCAGGCGTGGAGAAGAGGCAGCGGGCCGTGCGGCTGTCCATGTACCAGGTGCCGGACGATGGCGATGAAGACTGGAGGATGTGATGACGACTGGAGGACTGGAGGATCTGATGAAGACTAGAAGGAGGATCTGATGAAGGCTGGAGGGAGGGTGTGATGAAGACTAGAAGGAGGATCTGATGAAGGCTGGAGGGAGGGTGTGATGAAGACTAGGAGGATGTGGTGAAGACTGGAGGGAGGGTGTGATGAAGGCTGGAGGGAGGGTGTGATGAAGGCTGGAGGGAGGGTGTGATGAAGACTAGGAGGATGTGGTGAAGACTGGAGGGAGGGTGTGATGAAGGCTGGCATGGAGGGGGTGATGAAGACTAGGAGGATGTGATGAAGACTGAAAGATGTGATGAAGACTGGAGGACTGGAGGGAGGATGTGATGAAGACTGGCATGGAGGGGGTGATGAAGACTGGAGGATGTGATGAAAACAGGAAGGTCTGATGAAGACTGGAGGATCTGATGAAGACTGAAAGATGTGATGAAGACTGGAGGACTGGAGGATCTGATGAAGACTGGAGGATCTGATGAAGACTGGAGGACTGGAGGATCTGATGAAGACTGGAGGACTGAAGGATCTGATGAAAATTGGAGGATCTGAGCTACGCCAGTACGTTTAGGAAGCTAAGAGCAGATGAGGGTCTAGCTGTGACGGTAAACATGGAGTGCGTCCGTCGGCTTCCTGGGGACACTTGATTACAAGCTGTCCGGATGCTGACGGTCTGAGAGTGATGCTAACTGATCGTGAGTGGTGTGACGCTGTTTCACGAGAGCGACTGAGGCTCAGTGACCATTTACAGTGAGTCGGTGTCCAGAGCACTGTTTAAGCTGTCTGGATGTTGGGTCCAGATGCCTTCGTGATGACGGCACAGCATCGACTGCGAGATTGTAGGTGGTGATGTTCTTGTTGATGACGACCTTCAAAGTAATGGGAAGAACCTGACGAGGATGGTGACGATGACAGGATTATTTGTTTTAAGATGATGATGACCACAACGATGATGCAGTAATGAACCAGCATAATTATTCATTTGATTGTGACTGACGGATCTCATATGTGATGAAAATAGTCTTTTCCTACTCTATGACATTACTCCAGATTGATGGCGCGTATCCAGGCTATATATAGCTTGTGCTCGTGACAATGGCGCGTATCCAGGCTATGAATTGTGCTGGTGACAATGACGCGTATCCAGGCTTTAACTTGTGCTGTTGACGATGGCACGTATCCAGGCTATAAATTGTGCTGGTCAGTGATGATGGCGCGTATCCAGGCTACAACTTGTGCTGTTGACAATGATGCGTTTTGAGGTTAAAGCTTGTGATGGTGACAGTGGCGCGTATTCAGGCTACAACTTGTGCTGTTGAGGGTGGCGTGTATCCAGGCTACAAATTGTGCTGATCAGTGATGACGGCACAGAGCTCAGGAGCTGTGTGAAAGTCGAGGTGGACGTCCTGGGCTCCCGTCCCTAATAAGCCTACGGTTTCTGTGGACGTAAAGCAACACTTCAACATGACGGCGCGTATCCAGGCTACAACTTGTGCTGGTCAGTGATAATGGCGCGTATCCAAGCTATAGCTTGTGATGGTGGCAGTGGCGTATGTCCAGGTTGTAGCTTGTGTTGGTGACGAATGCAAGCAAACACTCGGCGTCAGTTCCTGTTAAAGGAGAGGTATAATAATTCACAGCACAACTTGCCAGCAAAACCGGCCATCCTCAGTTCAACCTCGTGCTTCGCCAGAAACCTCACGTACAGTCCAAGCCGCGACTATAGGGTCTTCAGCATCTTCAGTGTCATTTATACTCGAAATTAGGCGATAGTTTAATTCTGACTCGTCGCTGTTGCAGTGCAGCGAATCATAGTATATAATAATTATCGGTGTGGTTTTGTATGTATACAGTGTTTTGGAGGATGACAGTCGCGGCGTTTGTGGTAATACATCGGCCGGTGCTCAGCCTATGCTATTCGGCCTGGCTTAATTTCTGCTTCATGCGTGTTCCCAAGGCTGTGGCGAGACAGATCTGTTCTGCTTCTTGCATGTTCCCAAGGCCGTGGCGAGACAGATCTGCACTGCTTCTTGTGTGTTCCCAAGGCCATGGCGAGACAGATCTGTACTCAAACAGACAGGCCCGGGCCGAAAGACAAGGACAGTTTTTTTTTCTTTTCTTTTTTCAGTTCTTCCCAGTCAACACTTATGCAGACTCCTCGGTCTGCATGTCTTGCCTCCGTGTGCAGTACTGCACGTGCTGCACGGCCTACTGAAAGCTCGCTGCGCTCGTTACAGATCCACTTTAATTTTCGAAAAAAAAACAAACAAAAAAAACACACCTAACGATCGGTGGCAGGAAACACCACAACGGATCATGCATAATAGTAGCGGAATAATCAAAATTACGTCTGATTGTGGCAGTTGCAGAATAATCAAAACGACGATTGTGTGTGTAGCATACTCATACAACTTGACCAATGAAGCTGGTGTGAAATCGTCTTTACTGTAGCTGCTGTGACCTGTTCAAACCTGACGTTATCCGTGCATGTTACGGTACTATAGTTAACAGTTATTATAATCCGACAACAGAGTTCAGGAGCTGTGTGAAAGTCGAGGTGGCTGTCCTGGGCTTTCCGCCCTAATGAGCCTTACGGTTTCTGTGGACGTAAAGCAACATTGAACCATGCCTCGGCATTGGTCACAGTTTGTCCCTAATATGTCAACCGATATCCGAGGACATTAAGCTCTACTTCACCACAATCCGACAACTGAAAAAGATGCTGTGCTCTGCTGACAGGGTCAGCGAATTAATTAACTACTTCCAGCGCATTGCGTTAGGTTCAGTTTTATTCCTGGATGCCAGTTCGCCGTGGGAAGACCGCAGAAGCTCCGGTGTTGGGGCTAACTCAGTAACTGTCTGTCGGAAGCTCCGGTGTTGGGGCTAACTCAGTAACTGTCTGTCGCCGGAAGCTCCGGTGTTGGGGCTAACTCAGTAACTGTCGCCGGAAGCTCCGGTGTTGGGGCTAAGTCAGTAACTGTCTGTCGGAAGCTCCGGTGTTGGGGCTAACTCAGTAACTGTGTGACGGAAGCTCCGGTGCTGGGGCTAACTCAGTAACTGTCTGTCGGAAGCTCCGGTGTTGGGGCTAACTCAGTAACTGTCTGTCGCCGGAAGCTCCGGTGTTGGGGCTAACTCAATAACTGTCTGCCGTTGTTCGTTCTAGAACTTGTCCCGGATTATGACCATGGTTTTGTTCAGGGTGCCTTAATGATTAAGGTTCATGACTGAAGTGAACGCGGCGTACTTGCGTGAGCGATTCCAGGACTTCATGTGCAGACGCAGTTCCGTGCAATTTCTTGTCACTTTTCGTTTCGGGACAAGATTTTGTACCATGCATGATTTGAAAAAAAAGAAAGTTAAACAGTGTACATGACCGAAGTGTGTGTGTGTGTGTGTGTGTGTGTGTGTGTGTGTGTGTGTGTGTGTGTGTGTGTGTGTGTGTGTGTGCGTGCGTGCGTGCGTGCGTGCGTGTGTGTGTGCGCGCGCACGCGCGACAATAATACACAAGACGCGCGCGAATGGCATGACTGACTGGTGAATGAGATCCTAATTAATTTCAAAGAAGGGTTAACCTAGTCACGACTCCAACCGGTCTGTGACTGAGATAAGCACTCCTGTACCCCATACGACCCTGAAATTAACCGATAACGTACATTATGACTGTGACAATTAAACTCTATGTGCACTCACTGCATGGGATTTTGTGTATGTACGTGCGTGCGGGCGTACGTGTGTGTGTGTGTGTGTGTGTGTGTGTGGTGTGTGTGTGTGTGTGTGTGTGTGTGTGTGTTTCATTTCCACCTGCAGCATTTGTAATCGCCGCAAATTTCAAATACCAGGGAACCGTTTATTAAATCTATGGTACGGACAACCGAGACGCCCAGTTGCTCTCGGCCATCTAAAGCACAAATAACTGTTTTTGGCTAGGCGACCTGCGGGAAGATAACATTTTTTAATTTATTTTTTAAACCAACTTCAGGAATCAGTTTTCGCACCTAATATACCCAGGTTATCAACTCAATCTCCACCTCACCCCTCGTCGATAACTGGAAAGAAAAAAAAAGAGAGAGAGAGAGAGAGAGAGAGAGAGAGAGAGAGAGAGAGAGAGAGAGAGAGAAAGAAAGAAAAGAAAAACCTACTTAAATACATAAATATCTGGCGAAATGATCCGTGCTTTGAGTTTTCGTTCACAAATACACTAGACACTTGCCTATGACAGTCTCTCTCTCTCTCTTTCTCTTTTCCTCTCCCCTAGCTATCTATGTCTCTGTCTCTCTCCACTTCTTATATATTACAGACGTTGAAGTTGTATAAAGAAAAACAAAAAGCAATATTTGAATAACCAGTAGAAAGTATAAGTATGCGGATTTTAACGTCCTGTCAATTGCACAGAATCATCTCATGAAAAGGCGAGAAGCAACAACAACAAAAAGGGGGGGGGAGGGGGGGGGGGGTTGCCTCCAAGCACCCGGTGTTCCCAGGCGGTCACCCATCCAAGTACTAACCAGGCCCAACGTTGCTTAACTTCGGTGATCGGACGAGAACCGGTGCTTTCAACGTGGTATGGCCGTTGGCGACAGGCTTACAAATGCAAGCTAACATTCTTTCTTCTTCTAAGTTTCGTTGGCAAAACGACCCAACACCTACATATTTTTAAGACAGAGGAACCTTTTTTTCTTCTTCTTAGATTAGTTTTTTTGTTGTTACCTTTTTTTTTTTTTTTTTCTTCCCTTCCTTTTCCGAGGTTTCCAACAAAAAAACTCAAGAATAAAGTGAGCTGTTGCTAGGTTTAAAAACAAAACAACAATAATTTCTTTATTGTTTCTGTGCAGCGCCTCACCTCATAAATTTAAGAAACTGATCGCGTGAACTATCCAGACACACTATACACAGTCACATAGTTCAGGGGCTGTGTGAGAGTCGAGGTGGCCGTCCTGGGCTGTCCGTCCAAACGAGCCTTCTGGTTTCCGTGGACGTAAGATTTTGAACCGTGCCTTCAGGCATAAATTTAAGAAACTGATCGCGTGAACTATCCAGACACACTATACACAGTCACATAGTTCAGGGGCTGTGTGAGAGTCGAGGTGGCCGTCCTGGGCTGTCCGTCCAACGAGCCTTCTGGTTTCCGTGGACGTAAAGAATTATTGAACCGTGCTTCGGCATTGGTCTCAGCTTGTCCCTAATATGTCAACTGACATCTGAGGACATTAAGCATCACTTCACCACCACCTACACAGTCACATAGTTCAGGAGCTGTGTGAGAGTCGAGGTGGCCGTCCTGTGCTGTCCGTCCTAACGAACCTTCTGGTTTCCGTGGACGTAAAGCTATATTGAACTATGCTTCAGCATTGGTCACAGCTTGTCCCTAATATGTCAACTGACATCTGAGGACATTAAGCATCACTTCATCATCATCATACACACAGTCGCTGGGTTTCGCAGACAGAACTGATTTTTGTTGTTGCGGTTTTAGCTCTGTGGGTCATACACAAGGTCAACGGGAGATAACTCTTATTAGGCTCTTTTTTTTTTAATGTGTGGATAAAAACATGTAACAGATGGCAGATAACTCTTTTTTAACGAGGATAATTGTTAAATGAAACGTTTTAGTCATTTACACCCAGGCTGTGCAGAACAGCAGCCTATTATCCAAATGTACGCTCTACATATAATAGCTGTTATTATTCTTTTCATAATGGTACCAGTTAACTCCCAGACCAACCATTAGTGTTCTCCACTTACTTTCCAATACTGACATTAGTGTGACCGTGTCATTGCCATCAATTATGGGGGTGATGCCAACTAACAGCATTTTGTTTGTCTGCTTTAAAGTACAGGAAAAGAAGCCCTTTTCTGATATAATAATAATAATAATAATAATTAATGGGCACTTAACATGCCTAACCTGCACTGGCCCCAAGCACTTAGAAAGTCTTTTAAACATACATATATCGACAACAAAAATTCAAATGCGCGTGGCCTCTGCATAGGCCTAACTGCACAGACTTTCAAGCTTGCCTAGGCGGCTCTGATAGGCCTAGGGTCACTGTAGACCTCCAAGCTTGCCTTGGCGACTGATAGGCCTAGCAGCACAGGCCTCAAAGCTTGCCTAGGTGACTCTGATAGGCCCAGCAGCACACACCTCCAAACTTGGAGGCCTCGACCTCCAAGCTTGTCTGGGTGAATTTGACAGGCCTAGCTAGGAGGTCTGTACAGTCACTGAGTACAGACCTCCAAGCTCGCCTTGGTGACTCCAATAGTCCCAGCATCAAAGACCTCCAAGCTCGCCTCAGTGACTCTGATAGGCCTAGGGTCACAGACCTCCAAGCTTGCCTTGGTGACTAATAGGCCCGGTGGCACAGACCTCCAAACCTGCCTCAGTGACTCTGATAGGCCTAGGGTCACAGACCTCCAAGCTTGCCTTGGTGACTGATAGGCCTAGCGGCACAGACCTCCAAGCTTGCCTCTGTGATTCTGATAGGCCTAGTGGCACAGACTTCCAAGATGGCCTCGGTGGTTCTGATAGGCCTAGCAGCACAGGCCTCCAAGCTTGCGTTGGTGATGTACCTATGACCCTGTGATCTGTCAGAGACAAAGAGTGAAATCAATCACTCTTGAAAGACAAGTTGAGCACAATAAAGTGTGGTCACCCAATGGATGGGTGACTGTTCAATGCTAGGCTTTGCACCCGCCCTGTGATTTCTAAGGAGTCAAATTCTGTGCTGAGTCTGCAACAGTCCTTCTGATGTGAGTATACACACAGAGGTCCCTGTGTGTGTGTGTGTGTGTGTGTGTGTGTGTGTGTGTGTGTGTGTGTGTGTGCTTGCAAAAAGGTCAAAACGCATGATAAAGATCCTGTAGTCCATCTCAAGAGTTTGGTGCATTATGGAAACACCAAAATAACCCACCATGCACTGAACGTATCAGTCTTCAAAATGTTGGACACTATTTGGAATGAGAATTAAACCTTGCATACCAATAACACGAGACACTTGCATAAATATTAACACTTTTGTATCTGAGAACACCCACACACATAAGGAAACAAAGCGAGAAGAGAAGAATAACAAGAAATTTCTTTTAATACAAAATTTGTCCAGTGTATGTATGCTTACAGTGAAATATCAGTGACAGATGTAATCTCATTATATAAGGAAATAACACCCAGATGCTAATTCAAATTTTACATTACAGTAGTCTAGAGCAATAAACGACTTTTACACAATCTCCGATACTTTATAGTTCTACATACACACACACAGAAACACACATGCTCAGTGCCACACACACACACACACACACACACACACACTCACACACACACCACACACACACACACACACACCACACACACACACACACACACATGCATGCACACATCACATACACCAGTGAACTAGTAAAACAACTTAAACTTCCTCAGCAATCAGTTTCAATTTTATACGCTAATGTGCAGTCAGCGGTCAATGTTCATGGCTTTCGCTCAAGCTGTGACCTTCACGCCACCAAATCAAACTCTCTCCACAGTGTCTGTAATGAATGGTGGTACACGCACGCACACACCACACTCCGAGCCTCACTTTCCAGCACCCTTCCTCCAAACTCTGCCATAACTGGTTACGCCACTGCAGGGCACTTCTTATCTCTGCACGTCTGTCAGCCAGAATTGCCCCTACAAGTCTTATGCTGTCGGTGCCCTCCCTACAATTTGTCAAAGGAATGAGTACTAAGGCTGTGGAAGCAACACAGCAACAACAACAGAAAAGCAGCAGAAAGACCAACCAAAAAAAGCATGTAAACATTGGGCATGTCTGCCCCTGCTAAAACATAAGCTCTGTCTCGATTCAAGTGACAGTGATTTTGGTTTTTATTTCTGTTGGCATATGCATCACGGGTGGTAATAAGAGAAACTTGGCCTGCTACAGTTTCAGTTGTCTGTGTGCATGGTTACCAAATGACTGCCCTTTGAGCAAAAAAAAACACGCACAAAAACTGCCAGACATCTGACAATTTCCAGAGACCTGTTACGCCATACGGTCCAGAAAACTGTCAGCTAATGAGCAGTTTTTTGCTGGTACTGAAACAGTAGCAAGTTTGTTACACACAACTCAAATTATATCAGACGTTTGTTTTATAACTGACCATGTTGCTTACACCAGCTCAAATAAAACCAAAATCGTTTGAATCGAGACGGAACTCTTTTTTTTTTTTTTACCAGGGGTGGATGTGTCTCATGTTTACATGCGTGCTTGGGTGCTAGGCTGCTTCCACAGACTTATCAGTACCCAAACCTTTCGGAGGGCGCTGACCACGTCAGTGGACAGCTGCGCGGAGAAAAAGAGTGCCCCTTCAGTGGCGTAACCAAATCCGGCAGAGTTTGGAGGAAGGTGCCGGAAAGCGATGCTCAGAGTGTGGTGAAACCAGTTTCAATTTTATACACTAATGTGCAGTCAGTGGTCAATGTTCACGGCTTTCGCTCAAGCTGTGACCTTCACGCCACCAAATCAAACTCTCTGCACAGTGTCTGTAGTAAACAGTGGTGCAAGCACGCACACACCACACTCCAAGCCTCATGGCATAAACTATGGCACTGGTTGGAGGAGGGATGTCGTAAACTGATGCTTGGAGTTTCAAGACGCACAAGCTGTAACATTCCACGGCCATGATTGCGTTTGAAACGGAAGGAATAAGACTGAGCTCCATTAAACCGTAAATGCCATTTATAAGCTCAAGCCAAACAATTGCCAGGCAAAAAAGAAAAAGAAAAAAAGTCTGAGCTATGTTCCTCGACTGAGATGATGCAAACTGACACCACCACACCAAGGCCATTCACCAGTTCCAACTCAAGTCCACCATCACAGCAGTGAGAGCAAGGTTATCTTTTCACAACTCCGGTCCTGCTCACGCGTGCTGCGCTCACCCTGGCATCGCGACGTCAGGGGCGCTGCGCGCGCTCTTTGAGATGATTCAGAATGAGATCACGCACATCTGGGCGGTCAATGTCGTCCAGAATCTTGAGGAACTGCTGCACAGTTCCTGTCAAGATCCACTCTCGGAGAAAAGTCATGGCGGGAACCTCTTGGGACTTGATTGCTTCGTAGGCGAGAATCTCTGCCACGCTCTTCCCAGCTTGCCCTGAGATGACACACACACACACAAAACTCAAGACTTTCCTCTTTACTACTCGCCAACTCTGAGCTATTCTAACCCTCTCCAGGCACTGGAAACTGGACCTGAACCTTCCTTTTTTTACTGTTTTGCTGATGACGTCTTTGCCGATTAAAGTGATATTGCAATAATCTGAAAAAGCTTTAAAGGCAAACTTAACAGCATCAGGTTCACCCACAAAACTAGACCATCAAACTTCCAAGGGACCATTCTTAAGAATAGCCATGAGGGAGGTCACATTAGGTCACAAAACTTAAAGGGAGATTGGGCGCAGTATTGACCTGGGGTCATTCATAATGAGTTAGGTCAGGGTGGGTCATAAGATCAAAAGTGAGGTTGGAATGTGCAACAAATGGCAGTCCAACCTCATTCTCAGTCTCTTGACCCACCATCACCTCATTCACTGAGAATTAAGCCTGCCTGCGTTCTCACCTGCCACGCTTTTCCAATCATGCCCTGTGGCCATGCTGACTGTCAGCAGTATCGCCACCTGGTGCAGCACGCCCCAGGGCAGTGCCGTCAGGGGCAGGTCACTCTGAGCACTCTCCCTGCTGCTTGCCCTGTCCGACCGTTTGGAGCCGGCAGCAGCTGGCTTGCATAGCGTCTGCAAAGGAGAAGAAGAAGAAAATAAACACCCCCAAAGACATGCGCACAAGACAACTTCATTTCAACTGTCAGGTCTTTTTTCTTCTCCTTTTAACCTGATTTCATTTCCTGAACCCTTTTGCCGCCATGCTTGCTGTGCTGTCACTAGGAAAATGGCCAATAAGAGTGCCATATTTGAAACTATTAAGGCGTTTTTGTCCCCTTCGCTTCAGCACATGAAAGGAGTTCTATCAAAATGCACAGTATTGAAAGTAGATTTGTTACAGGACCATCAAATATACTGTTTGGAGACGTGTGTGTGTTTGTGTGTGTGCACTTTTTTAGCCCGGAGATTTTGCAGGCTGGGGCAGTGAAGGGGTTAATCTGAATAATCGTACATAAATAATTATATCAATAGCTTAACTGGCCATGTGCTTCAAGTGGAAGCAATAAAAATGAGTCCAGATACACCATAAATGCCCGTTCACAAGCTCATGCTTCTTACAAGTCAACATCCACCTCTATGCACAACACAAAACAATTATACAGAGACTGGCTAACTGCAGTGTACACATTACTGCACCCTCCTTCCAGTCTTCTCTGTAACTGCAGGCTAAGGCACTTAGAGCTTTTAATGACTGGTGATCACTGCAAAAGGCACTTAGAGCTTTTATGACTGGTGATCACTGCAAAAGGCACTTAGAGCTTTTATGACTGGTGATCACTGCAAAAGGCACTTAGAGCTTTTAATGACTGGTGATCACTGCAAAAGGCACTTGGAGCTTTAATGTCTGGTGATCACTGCAAAAGGCACTTAGAGCTTTTATGACTGGTGATCACTGCAAAAGGCACTTAGAGATTTTAATGACTGGTGATCACTGCAAAAGGCACTTAGAGCTTTTAATGACTGGTGATCACTGCAAAAGGCACTTCGAGCTCTTAACGACTGGTGATCACTGCAAAAGGCACTTAGAGCTCTTAACAACTGGTGATCACTGCAGAAACAATTACTAGTACGGAATGGAAATCAACAGCATTTCATAAACTGTAAGGATGTTTCAAACAAGGGCATGCTAATTAATACTCAGAGGCACAGGCCACTGAGACAAGGCCGTTTTTCACCTCTATGGTATGGGTTGAGAAAAGACTTGGTGTTTCTTGTAAAAATTACTTGTCCAGCAAACCAGTGAAAAGGGAGAGTTCCACTGGTTTGCTGGCAGTTTTGAATCAAGAATATTTATTTGTCCTCCTATGTAAAAAACGAACAAACAAAAACACATGAAATTTGAGGTATGGTCATGAAGCAAAATATGTCAAACAGATAAATAATAAGTAGTGCTCTGACTATAAATCACTCTCTCCCTCTCTCTCACACACACGCACACACACATCTCCTATGCTTAAAATGTGCAAGTCAATTTAGACACTGATTCAAAATACAACTATTCAGACTTTTGCTGGTTACGGCCCACTGGACCACCAGAAATTTTAAGTCCTGCAGACAACAGGCTTATTCCAGGCTAAAGCAGTCACCTCTCCATCGGTGCTGGAGTACCACACAGTTTGCCTGCCTGAGGCAGAGGGTGCTGCCTGAAGTCCCGAAGACAGGAAACTCGAAGGGTTGACCACCTCCAGTTGCTGAAGCTTGAAGGGAATCATGGGAGGAATGATGAAGCTGAACAGCCTCTCCAACAGCTGGGTAGTCACACCCTCGCCGCTCTGCCTGTCACACCTGTTGTGAGGGGTGAGGTAAAAATAAACGATCAACTTCGTCTTTGTGAGGGGTGAGGTGAAAATAAACAATCAACTTTGTCTTTGTGAGGGGTGAAGTGAAAATAAATGATCAGCTTTGTCTTTGTGAGGGGTGAGGTGAAAATAAATGATCAACTTCGTCATCCTCGGAAGTCATTCTTTCAAGGGTGTTTGGTGTGGTTACATGACGAGTAACACAAAAGTTTAATACACATACACACACACACTCACACAAACACACATACCCCCAAAACAAAAACAACAACAAACATTAAAGTATTGACAAAGTGTAGAATGACCGAAAGCTAAGTTAACAATCTCTCTGCACATTTCTATTGCAACTAGCAACATTCAGTGTACAGATCTCTCTCAAACAAATGAAGATACATAGAAAGAGAAACAGAGATGGGGAAAGCCAAAGAAAGGGAAGGAGGGAGGGAGAGACAGAGGGAGGGAGGGAGAGGGAGAGAGAGAGAGAGAGAGAGAGAGAGAGAGAGAGAGAGAGAGAGAGAGAGAGAGAGGGAGAGAAGCAATGCATATATAATAATGACCAGAAACTGAACACATTTAACAATTTCTTTGCACACTTTGGTACAACATAGTTAGCAACATTGAGTATTATATTTGTAACTATACACTTCAAAGAAAATACACACACACACACACACACAGAATGAAAAACATTACTAAAAAAAACAGGGTCGCTACAAAATGTATGTATATAATCCTTTACGTGTTATTGATACTACTAGTTCTGCTGCTTTTCTGACACTAGCACCAAACGTAGCAGACAATGAAAGTACTAAAATAAGGGAAGGAAAAAAGGAATTCAGGACGGACCTGACCACAGACACCAGCAAGCTGTCGGTGTCCGAGTGCTTCCTCCAGTGCAGATGCAGCCTCATCCCGCTGTGCCTGGCCACGCTCCAGAGCTGACCCTGCACCAGCACCTGCTCCGTGGATGGCAGGCTGCTCAGGTTGCACAGCATGTCAAAGTAGTTCCTCCACGACAGGTAACCTTGAAAGGTCAGCACAAACTGCTGGCCCTCACTTCCGTTTCCGTCCCCGTCCTCGCCGTCCGACGCCAGGTCCATCAGGAAGTAAGGTATCACAAAATCCACAGAGTCGTCCGTGAAACCCGAATCTCCCTGGCTGCCGGGCAAGCCCGACTGAAACTTGAACACAATCCCCAGGTGTTCCAAGATGTCCAGAGTGAGCACGCTCGACTCCGATGCCAGGATGTCCAGCAGCTCCGACCGAGACACCCGGGCTGTTGTCATCAGTCTGAACCACCGCTGGCGACTTTCAGGGCTGTGTGCGTCCAGGAGCGGCTTCATGAGGAAGGAGGACAGGGCGTTGAACAAGTTCAGTGGCAGCAGGTAGTCCTGCTCTAACACCTCACTGCTCGCTCTGCTACCACCTGTAGGAAGACAAACATGCATATGGCATACTGCATCCTACAAATTGTTGTTCAGTTGCAGATCATCAAAATAATTATAGTCAAAATATCAAATAATGACAAACTGGCTCTATGAGGAAGGATGAGAGGGTTTTGAACAAGTTCAATGGCAACAGGCAGTCCTGCTTTAACACCTAACTGCTCGCTCTGCTACCACCTCTAGGAAGACAAGCATATGAAATTCTGCATCCAATGAATTTGTGTTCAGTTGCAGATCATCCATGAAATAATGACAAACTGGCTTTATGAGGAAGGATGAGATGGTGTTGAACACGTTTAACGGCAGCAGGTAGTCCTGCTCTAACACCTCACTGCTCGCTCTGCTACCACCTGTAGGAAGACAAACATGCATATGACATACTGCATCCTACAAATTTTTGTTCAGTTGCAGATCATCAAAATATAGACAAAATATCAAATAATCACAAATTGGCTCTATGAGGAAGGATGAGAGGGTGTTGAACAAGTTCAATGGCAACAGGCAGTCCTGCTTTAACACCTAACTGCTCACTCTGCTATCACCTGTAGGAAGACAAGCATATGAAATACTGCATCCAATGAATTTGTGTTCAGCTGCAGATCATCCATGAAATATGAAATAATGACAAATTGGCTCTATGAGGAAGGATGAGAGGGTGTTGCTCTAACACCTTACTCATTACTGCTCGCTCTGCTACCACCTGTAGGAAGACAAACAAGCACATATTGCATCTAATGAATCCGTGTTCAGCTGCAGATCATCCATGAAAACTGAAATGATGACGAATCCTTAGTCATTGTTTTTTCAAGACCATCAGACAAAGAACATGAGCTGTTGGAGACGACATGGGTGAAGAAGTGACCGGGGTGAACATGCGACAAAGGTGAACAAGTGACAAAGGTGAACAAATGATACCATATGACTTGCGCTGTACTGTCCTACTACAGCAAGCTTGATTGACTGGTCGCTTTTATACGTTTGTGACACATTTATGTCTTCTGAATACTGAGTTTATTATTTTATGTCATTTTTGTGTGTGTATGTACAAAATGCACGTGCCCAGGGCTCATCTGAGAAGGGTGCTCTAAGACCCCATTCTACTTCTTAAATGGATAAACTGAGAAGGGCGCTCTAAGCCTAACACCCCATTCTTCTTCTTAAACGGATAAACTGAGAAGGGCGCTCTAAGACCCCATTCTTCTTCTTAAATGGATAAACTGAGAAGGGCGCTCTAAGCCTAACACCCCATTCTTCTTCTTAAATGGATAAACTGTGGACAAACCGCTCACCACACAGGATGAGGGTTCCGGTGGCCAGCAGGTCCTGAATGACCGCCTGCAGCGTGGCCAGGTCAGCGTCCCCCGCCGCCCGGGCCACCATCGCGCTCAGGTCCCGCCCGCTCACCCTGGCGCAGGTCATCCCCGACAGGGCGTCCACCACCTTCAGCGCCGGCTGGTGCACCGGCACCTGCTGCACGTGCTCCTGGCAGGCGGAGAACAGCCTGCACCGCGCCGCCGACATGCTGTCGCTGCACACCGGCACCGCCACGCTGGGCACGGTCAGCGCGTGGTGCTCCAGCAGCCGGCTGCCGGAGTCCGTGACGTAGAAGATGGCCTGGACCTCCTCGGCGGACACGTCGCGCTGCGAGCCGGAGGGCACGCCGTACAGCACCACCTCCGGGCAGGGGGGGGTGCCGACGGCGTCCCCGCCCCCGCCGCCGCCGCCGCCGCCGCCGCCGCCGCCGCCGTCGCTGCAGGATCGCACGGTGTGCACCATGGTCGCCAGGCGGCGGGTCTCCGGCTCGGGCTGGTTGAGAAGCTTGCTGACGTCGAAGGTGAGGAGGACGAGGGCGGCGGTGGGCAGGAGCCAGGCGGCGCAGTGGTGGAAGAACTCCTCGTCGCTGATGACGTACAGCTCCACGTTCAGGCACCGCGGCGCCCCCTCCCTCTCCCGCCGGGCGCTCCCGGCGCCGTGCGCCGTGCACTCCCACTCCGGCGGCGCCAGCGGGGCCAGAGGCGCCAGGGTCCCGAAGTCCGCGCCGCGGCGCAGGGACAAGTGAAAGCTCTGCACGCCGGCCTCGGGGTCCACCGCCGACGCCGACGCCGATGCCGATGCCGAGGCCGATGCCGCCGCCGTCGGGGGCGGCGCCCCCACGCCGCCGCCGTCGCCCAGCAACCCCCGCACGAAGTCCGCGGCGCTGCCGTGCGCGCCGCACACCACCACCCTGGCCCGCGGCAGCACGCACCTGTCCAAGACGGAGCAGTTGCTGTGCAGGGAGGTGGCGGCGGCGGGCGCCAGGGTGGCGAGCGGGATGTGCTCCCCGGGGGACTGGGCCATGCGGGGGTACTGCTCCAGCATGGGGTCCGACAGCACGGGGCTGGCAGCGGGGTTCGGGTCCCGCCCCGGCCCCGCCCCGGCCCCTCCTCCTCCTCCATCCCCGCCCATTCCCTTCAGGCAGACGAACGGCCGGGGCGTGCACCTGGGAGCCGGTGGCGCTGGCCCGTGCCCCAAGTTGTTGCTGCTGTTCGGAGCCGGCTGTGGCTGGGGTGCCTGGGAGGAGGGGTCGGGCTGCGGGGGCACGGGGATGTGGAGGCTGACTCGCATCGAGCGCGCCTGCTGGCGGAGCCTGGCGATGCCCTTCGGAGACAGACCCTCGGGCCGCTGGATCACCAGACGCAGGGAAGACAGATTACGAAAATCGGGACGGAACGCCTGAAGGAAAGAAGAAGAAGAAGAAAAAAGTGTAGGAAGCAGATTTTAAAAAAAATGCAGCAACCTCAAGTCAGGATGCATAATATGCCCCCCCCCCCCCCCCCCCCCCCAAAGCAAGTGGACTAAAAAATCAGGTTCCTCTGCCCAAGCAATGCTGGTGTTCAATCAGTTTTGTTCCAGCTGCTCCGTGAAAATGACACAGCATGATCAAGAGGGAAACAAACTCTCATAATTTTGCCCCCCCTCCCCCCCCCCCACTCCCCCCCCCCCCCCCCCAACTGGAGTGGGGAAAAAAGAGAAGGGTTTCTCCACCCGAGCAATGCTGGTGTTCAATCATAATAGCAGAGCTGAAGGTGAAAGGGTTGACTGCGATTGTTGCAAAAGACTTGGGTGACAGTATTAACCCTTTCACTGCCATGCTTGTTGTGCCGTCACTCGGAAAACGACCAGTAAAAGTGCCAAATTGGAAATCATTAAGGCCCCCCCACCCCCCTTCGCATGAGCATGTGAAATTATTTCTATCAAAATACACAGTATTGAAAGTAGATTTGTTATAGGCCCGTCAAATATACTGTCCGCAGGCATGTGTGTGTGTGTGTGCACTTTTCAGCCGAGATTTTTTTTTACAGGCTGTGGCAGTGAAGGGGTTAAGCAAAAAAAAGAGACCTCTTTAGCCGTGTTGACTGGGGTGCCGTTGATGGAGCGTATCCAGTCTCCGGGTAGCAGCAGCGTCCAGGCCACCCCTCCGCTCACCACCTCCGTCACCAAGGCAAACACCTCCGCCGGGGGCCCGTCCTGGGGATGTTGAACATTACTCGCTTAGTTTCTCGATTTTATTTAACATCCTGTCAAGCCAGCTGCACAGGGTCACCTTCGGGATGAACCTCACATTTCAATTTCTTTTACACCAGTTATTATTCATAGCTTTTGTTTAGCGCTATTCTCGGCTCTCGAGCAGACTCACTGCGCACGTGTCGCATGTGATTCTGAAGGAGTGACTGCAACATTTTACTGTGCGTATTATTAATATCCACGGAAGTGGTTTACTGATAGCGCTCTCTGGTTGTTGCATGGCTGGTGCCACGTGAAAAGCTGCCGTTTCGGCGCAAGTTCTGTGTACACCATTCAACAGTGTACCAGTTTACAGTGTCACTCCATTCAAAGCCACATAGGTAGGGTGTATGTGTGTTTAGCTGTAACCTGCCACCTGCACTTTTGGCAGAATGACTGGGATCTTTTACGTGCTACTGTGGTAACACGGGGGTGGAACGGATACCGAAATAAGAGTCAGCACAGAAAGTTGACCCTGGAGAAGAAAATTCTCCCGCCGCTCCTGCCGGGACTCGAACCCGGGACCTTTCAATCACGAATCCGACGCTCTAACCATTGAGCTACCCCCGATCGCCGTTCAAAACACAAGTCAGTGAATCATAAGACAAGGGCTGGATCACACTTCTGGACACAACCCAGTCAACAGTAAATGCAACCAATTGAAAAAAAAGTATATAACAAGGGAAATTTGCTTTGAAACATACCATCAGTGTAACATGTAAAATAAAATAAACATTCAATTTAAAGACATTCATCGTAAGAAACATAAATTGGAGAGAAAAAAAGTGTTTAAACAAAACAGTAAATAACACGGAAAACTTGCTTTGAAATATATCATCAACCGTTCAACTTTCTCCGGGAGGTGCACAAAGAGCAGTCTGTGGACAGCACCTCGCCCTTTACCTTCAAGACCGGGACACGAAACGGACCGCAGCAGGGAAACATTAGTAAGTAAGTAAACATGGTGCTTAACGTCCACAGAAACCATAAGGCTTATTAGGGACGGGTAGGGAAACACTCACGTATTTCTTCACTTTGTACTTGAAGCCGAAGGAGGCGCTGTTGTTCTTGTCCAGCACCACCGTCTTGGTGGCGGCCTCCCAGATGACGTACTGCGGGTAGCCCAGCACGAACTTGTGCCAGAGGCACATCTTCTGCATGCTGCAGCCCGGCGCCCGACACACCTCCACCCCCAAGGACCGCGACCCTGCCGCTCCGGCGTTCGGCTCCCCGCCACCGCCACCACCACCGCCGCCGCCGCCGCCGCTGTTGTTGGGGGACGCGCCGCCAATCCCCGTCGACACCGTGGTGGCAAAGATGCTGGCCGGGTGCTGGTTGGTGGCGGTGGCGGAGGGGGAGGGGGTGTTGGGGAGGGGGATGGGAATGTGGGGCAAGGAGTTGGGCCCGTCCCTCTCGCACAGCACGATGTCGTCGGTGAGGATGATGTCGTCCTCCATCCTGGCGGGCAAGGAGTGCACCTGGTTGTGCGCGGACAGCTGGGACAGGTAGCGCGCTCGGCTGGCGCCCCCGACACCTGCGCGGACACGCACACATGCGACGGTGGCGTTAATATATCTACACCTGGTCGGGCTGCAGCGCAGCTGGCGCCCCCGACACCTGCGCGGACACGCACACATGCGACGGTGGCGTTAATATATCTACACCTGGTCGGGCTGCAGCGCAGCTGGCGCCCCCGACACCTGCGCGGACATGCACACATGCGACGGTGGCGTTAATGTATCTACACCTGGTCGGGCTGCAGCGCAGCTGGCGCCCCCGACACCTGCGCGGACACGCACACATGCGACGGTGGCGTTAATATATCTACACCTGGTCGGGCTGCAGCGCAGCTGGCGCCCCCGACACCTGCGCGGACATGCACACATGCGACGGTGGCGTTAATGTATCTACACCTGGTCGGGCTGCAGCGCAGCTGGCGCCCCCGACACCTGCGCGGACACGCACACATGCGACGGTGGCGTTAATATATCTACACCTGGTCGGGCTGCAGCGCAGCTGGCGCCCCCGACACCTGCGCGGACACGCACACATGCGACGGTGGCGTTAATATATCTACACCTGGTCGGGCTGCAGCGCAGCTGGCGCCCCCGACACCTGCGCGGACACGCACACATGCGACGGTGGCGTTAATATATCTACACCTGGTCGGGCTGCAGCGCAGCTGGCGCTGCTCACTCGGACCACAAAGAAGGCAACGTACGCTCCGTCTGACCACTGGCAATGTAAAATAATAATAATAATAATAATCATGGAAACTTAGAGTGCCTAACCCACAGGCCTTAAGCGCTTATACCGTCTTTAAACGTACATGTTTTCTGGATTCAATGCCTACAACACCATACATACAAAACCAATGTACACTCCATCTGACCACTGGCAATGTCCAATCCATCTGACCACTGGCAATGTACACTCCAACTGACCACTGGCAATGTCCAATCCATCTGACCACTGGCAATATCCAATCCATGTGACTGCTGGTAATGTACACTTTATCTGACTTATGGCCATCTGACCACTGGCAATGTATACTCCATGTGACCACTGGCAATATCCAATCCATCTGACCACTAGCAATGTACACTTTATCTGACCATTGGTAATGTACACTCCATCTGACCACTGGCAATGTACACTCCATCTGACCCCTGGCAAAGTACACACCATCTGACCACTAGCAATGCACACTTTATCTGCCCACAGGTAATGTACACTCCATCTGACCACTGGAAATGTACACTCCATCTGACCCCTGGCAAAGTACACTCCATCTGACCATGGGCAAAATACACATTCCATCTAACCACGAAACAGGCAGGGCACAACTAGTCTAGCCACAAGTGCAGCAATGCACACTCAGTCCGACTACAAAGCTGCAGTGCACACTTGGTCTGGCCATGTAGCTAGCAATGAATGTACACTGGGTCTGAACACAAAGTGGCAGTGCACACTTGGCCTGGCCATGTAGCTAGCAATGAATGTACACTGGGTCTGAACACAAAGCTGGCAGTGCACACTTGGTCTGGCCATGTAGCTAGCAATGAATGTACACTGGGTCTGACCACAGAGTGCACACTTGGTCTGGCCATGTAGCTAGCAATGAATGTACACTGGGTCTGAACACAAAGAGTGCACACTTGGTCTGGCCTGTAGCTAGCAATGAATGTACACTGGGTCTAAACACAAAGCTGGCAGTGCACACTTGGTCTGGCCATGTAGCTAGCAATGAATGTACACTGGGCCTGAACACAAAGAGTGCACACTTGGTCTGGCCATGTAGCTAGCAATGAATGTACACTGGGTCTGACACAAAGCTGGCAGTGCACACTTGGACTGGCCATGTAGCTAGCAATGAATGTACACTGGGTCTGACCACAAAGAGTGCACACTTGGTCTGGCCATGTAGCTAGCAATGAATGTACACTGGGTCTGAACACAAAGAGTGCACACTTGGTCTGGCCATGTAGCTAGCAATGAATGTACACTGGGTCTGAACACAAAGCTGGCAAACTACACACGGTCTTACCGGAAAGCTGGCAGTGCACACTTGGACTGGCCATGTAGCTAGCAATGAATGTACACTGGGTCTGAACACAAAGAGTGCACACTTGGTCTGGCCATGTAGCTAGCAATGAATGTACACTGGGCCTGAACACAAAGCTGGTAGTGCACACTTGGTCTGGCCATGTAGCTAGCAATGAATGTACACTGGGTCTGAACACAAAGAGTGCACACTTGGCCTGGCCATGTAGCTAGCAATGAATGTACACTGGGTCTGACCACAAAGCTGGCAGTGCACACTTGGTCTGGCCATGTAGCTAGCAATGAATGTACACTGGGTCTGAACACAAAGCTGGCAGTGCACACTTGGTCTGGCCATGTAGCTAGCAATGAATGTACACTGGGTCTAAACCACAAAGCTGGCAGTGCACACTTGGTCTGGCCATGTAGCTAGCAATGAATGTACACTGGGTCTGAACACAAAGCTGGCAAACTACACACGGTCTTACCGGAAAGCTGGCAGTGCACACTCAGTCTGAATGCAACGCCAGCACATATATGCTTGATCTAGCCACAAAACAGACAATGTACACCTGGTCTGACCACAAAGATGGTGATATACACTCAATCTGCAATGTACACTTGGTCTGACCACAAAGTAGGTGATGTACACTCAATCTGCAATGTACGCTTGGTCTGACCACAAAGATGGTGATGTACACTCAATCTGATGATGAAACTGGCAATGTACACTCAGTCTCAATGCAAAGCTAGCTGGCGATGTACAGTCTGACCACAAAACTGGCAGTACACACCTGACCTGAATGCAAAGCTGGCATTGTAAGCTAGCAATGTAAACTCTGTCTGTAAACACACCTGATCTGAATGTAAAACCGGCAATGTACGCTCAGTCCCAATGCAAAACTGGCAATGTACACTCTGTCTCAAAGCAAAACTGGCAATGTATAGTCAGTCTGACCACAGTACACACCTAATCTGAATGCAAAGCTGGCAATGTACACTCAGTCTGACCATAGTACACACCTGATCTGAATGCAAAGCTGGCAATGTACACTCAGTCTGACCATAGTACACACCTGATCTGAATGCAAAGCTGGCAATGTACACCTGATCCGACCACATAACAGTTAACAGGAAATGCTTTCAGTGCCTGACCTCTGCACAGTAAAAAATCAGCGAGAGCTTTTTCCACAGAACTAATGATTCCCCATTTTACAGCTGGTCTTCAGTAAATCATGAGCTGTCACACCAGCATTTCCTTCTCACCTGTTTGCAAACCAGGTATGATCCAGTTAAAAAAACAAAAACAACAAAACATAAAATAACAAAACCATCAGTGTTCTTTTCGCTTGTTTGCCTTTTTTGAACAGCATTACTGAGAAGCAGCGTTACTGAGAACAGCATTGCTTAGAACAGCATTGCTAAGAACAGCATTACTGAGAACAGCATTGCTAAGAACAGCATTACTGAGAAGCAGAGGTGATTGGGCAAACCATCAGACTATGCACCCAATCTCTTTCATGTTCATAAATAAAGCGCTTACATTCCACCCAGCAGCAAAACAAGTTTGTCACGGAGTTCAGCTCAGCCGTTACTGGCAACAACACTGCAGGACAAGCTGTTAGTACGGAGTCAGAGCTGACCTGCAGAGGACGGCCAGCTTCATCGCTGCTGCTGGTCTCTCAGTGTAGTCGATCAAGGCCAACGAAAAAGACGAGCGTGTCCCACAGGACTGCTGAAACCACCGCCGGCTGAGGGAGGACGGATGGACAGAGGCAACAACACACAACACTCAGCACAAAGCACAGTGTTCCGGACCAGAGTTGATCTGCAGAGGACGGCCAACTTCATCCCTGCTGCTGGTCTCCCAGCGTAGTCAACTAAGGAGAAGGAAAAGAAGGAAACGTTCTGCAGGACTGCCTGAACCACCATCGGTTGAGGGAGGACGGATGGACAGAGGCAACAACACACACACAACACTCAGCACGATGTTCAGGACCAGAGTTGATCTGCAGAGGATGGCCAACTTCATCCCTGCTGCTGGTCTCCCAGTGTACTGAACCAGGGAGAAGGAAAAGAAGGAAACATCCCAAAGGACTGCCTGAACCACCATCGGTTGAGGGAGGACGGATGGACACAGGCAACAACACAGCAGAGAAGGCCACAGGGGAACCTGAGATAGATGTCCAAGTTCATCCTTGCTGCTGGTCTCCCAGTATAGTCAACCAAGGCGAACGAAAAGAAGGAAACGTTCTGCAGGACTGCCGAAACCATCATCGGCTGAGGGAGGGCTGATGGACAGAGGCAACAACACACACACAACACTCAGCACGATGTTCAGGACCAGAGTTGATCTGCAGAGGATGGCCAACTTCATCCCTGCTGCTGGTCTCCCAGTGTACTGAACCAGGGAGAAGGAAAAGAAGGAAACATCCCAAAGGACTGCCTGAACCATCATCGGCTGAAGGAGGACGGATGGACAGCGGCAACAACACACAACACTCAGCACAAAGCACGATGTTCAGGACCAGAGTTGATCTGCAGAGGATGGCCAACTTCATCCCTGCTGCAGAGCAGGCCACAGGGGAGCCTGAGATGACCAGCAAAGGATGTCCAAGTTCATCCCTGCTGCTGGTCTCCCAGTGTAGTCAACCAGGGAGAAGGAAAAGAAGGAAACATCCCAAAGGACTGCCCGAACCACCATCGGTTGAGGGAAACACTGTTGGACAGAGGCGACAACGCAGCAAACCTGGGATCTCAGATGACCAGCAAAGGATGTCCAAGTTTGTTGCTGTTGCTGGTCTCCCATGGTTGTCCACTGACCAAGGAGAACGAAAAGAAGAATATTGCTTACAGCCGACATAACATGCTTTTTTTTGCTGCCAGCTCAGAAAGAGCTGAATTTGCCTGGGCAAGTCATTGCAAGCACACAGTGCCCAGTTTGAACAGAACAACCCCAGTTAAACTCACTGTGCTGTACAAACGACTAATGGCAGAAACCACACTGACGTATGTTACTTCAACAAACAGAACCTTAGGAATAGTATTCTGCAACAAAGATATCACCAAGCAAACAATAACTACTGACACATGTATACATACATATACACACTCACACACACACACACACACACACACACACACACACACACACGCACACACACACACACACACACACACACACACACACACACACACACACAAACACTCATACACACACACACACACGCACGCACGCACACACGCACAGCACACACACACACACACACACACACACACAACACACACACACACACACACACACACACACACACACACACACACACAAAAGCAAACACACACACATAATGGGCACAAGCACCAATCAATCTCCCAATGTCCCATCGCCCATTCCAGTATGCATTTCAATTAACCAGCACTCTCAGAAACTCTCTCCCATTTCCGAGTCTCTCTCCCTCTCCCCCTAAACCGACAGGCCCTCACCTCCGCTGGCTTCCGGAAGCTGTGGGCTGCGCGGCGGAACCTTGGCCGGCTGCTCGAGGTCCGTCAGGGGAGAGGAGGGCGGGGGCGTTTCGGTGCTGCTGCTCTTGGCGAAACGCTTCACCTGTGGTCG
>JABMCL010001342.1:77500-82500 GCA_018857735.1 Alviniconcha marisindica | reverse complement strand
GAGGAGAGGAGGGGGGGGGGAGAGGGGGAGATGGGGAGAGAGGGGGGGGGGGAGAGGGAGAGAGTGGCTGAGAGAGAGAAAGAGTGAGAAGAGAGAGAGAGAGAGACAGAAGAAGAAGACAGGAAGACAGACAGACAGTCAGGGAGGGGACAGAGAGAGAATGGCTGGGGGGGGGGGGGGGTGGGGGGGGGGGGGTTTGGAAAAATAGGAGGGGGAAGAAAAAGGAGCGGGCGAGACAGAGAAGAGACGTAGCCCAAAGTGGCATTGACCGCAAACGTTTTCTGTTCCCCTCTTTGAGTGTGTGTGTGTGTGTGTGTGTGTGTGTGTGTGTGTGTGTGTGTGTGTGTGTGTGTGTGTGTGTGTGTGTGTGCCGCGCGCGCGTAAATTTTATTTATGCCAAGCAAGCCACGGCGCGACACCCATCACAGTTCTTTGAGTCTGACTTGCAAAACTCCAGCAGCTGTTTTTAATCGGCTGCCTGCTAGCACCACTCGCTCCAAAAGGCGACACCGCCAGGGCAACAACGGTAAACACATTCAACTCGTTCTCTTCTACAAAGACCACGACACGGCTAGCACGGCTCACAGCCGTTTCTTTGTTTCGTTTCAGTCAAGTTGCTTTACGTCCGCGTGAGTGAGTCTTTGCTGCTTAACGTCCACGGAGGCGAGAAGGCCTATTAGGGACGGGGGCGAGTGGGGGGGGGGGGGGGGCAGAAAGGTGAAACCTAAAACGGGCCCCAAACCCGGGAAGCCCAAAAAGGGGGCCCCCCAGAACAACAAAATGTTAAGGCGTGTCCGTCCGGCATTGCGACACCACCGCACCAAATTGCTGCCCCAAACTGCTATGGGGAACAGATCACAAAGACAATGTCCGTAGCTCCCCCTTTGGGCACATAAAGGGTCAACCTTTCTCTTTTTGGGGAAACAACTGAACTAAAGAAGCCCAAACCCCTTTCCCTCTCCCCCTCTCCTCTCTCTTCTCTCCCCTCCCTCCTTCCCCCTCTCTTTATCTGGGGGCCCCCCCTCTCTCCTCTTGACTCGCCTGGACTCTTGCTTATCCCGAAACCATAGGGGTTATCGGGGCGGGGGGCCCAGGAAGTCCCCTCGACTTGCACACGGCTCCTGAGCACTGAGACGTTTCTTCTTTTTCTTCTTTTTTGTTTTTCGTCCACAAAAACGTAACGGCTTATCAGGGACGGGCGAATGGGGGGGGGAAGTGGGGGATTATATATATATATATATTATATATAATTTAAAATTTTGCCCCCTGTCACCCCGGACTCCAGCATTAAGTGGGCGCGATGGGAGCCATTTTAATGTTTCAGAAAGTCACAAGACGGTGTCCACAAAACAAAAAAAAAAAACAAACAAACAATGATTTACCTGTAACCAACATGGTAATGATAATATGCATTTCTAACGCGCTGATCGAGTCACTGTGTGGTACGCGTGTGAAGCGCTATTACACGTGACACATTACAACGGTGCACAACCAAATTTAAACATGCATTGCATAGCTCACTAAATCCCTCAAACAAGTTGTCCCGCAGAACAAACCACAACACAAAAACAAAAACACAAAAACACCACCCCCCGCACGCACCCCGCACGCACGCCCCCGCCCCCGCACGCCACGCGCACACACACAAAAACACACAAAACACACACACATACGCCCCCACACACACACACACACACACACACGCGCGCGCGCGCAAACACACACTCATACACACGCACTCACGCACGCACGCACGCACGCACGCACGATGTTAAACGATCAACACACGATGCACCACAGAGCCGCAGTACTGCATGCACTCTTGCCGGTGAGCCACACCCTTTAACAGCAGCGCTCAGATATAAAAACGACACCCTGCATTCACGTATTTTTTGCCCCTAACATGTCAGCCCGACATCTTAAGACATTAAGCCCCACATCATCATCTTCATCACACATTTTTTTTCTCTTTCTTTTTTTCAGAGCTCTGGAGCTGTGTGAAAGTCGAGGTGGCCGTCTTGGGCTCCCCGTCCCTGTTATAGTCCCTACGGTCTCTGTGGACGTTGTTGTTGTTGTTGTTGTCGCTGTTATGTCAGCCCGACATCTGAAGACATTAAGCCCCAAAATTTAGAAGATACTTGCCCACGAAAGAAAGAAAGAAAGAAGAAGACGAAGACAAAGACGAAGAAGAAGAAGAAAAAGGAGGAGGAGAAGGAGGAGGAGGATGAGGGGGGAGGAGGAGGAGGAGGAGGAGGAGAGAGAGAGAGAGAGAGAGAGAGAGAGAGAGAGAGAGAGAGAGAGAAGAAGAGAAGAGGAAAGAGACAGACAGACAGAACAGAGAGACAGAAAGACAGACGAGCAGACAGACAGAGACAGACAGAAGAAGAAAACAGGGAAAAAACAGAGCCCGAGAAGAAAAAAGAAGGAAAGAAAGAAGAAGAAAGAAAGAAAGAAAGAAAAAAGAAAAAAGAAAGAAGGAAAGGTGATGAAGAAAAAACTGACTCACGAAACCACTAGGCTGAATAATCCGACGTCATTAGCCGCGACGATGACAAAACGGACCTTAATGACGAAACAGCACTGCGGTACAACGCTATCGGTATTACGCAAGCCGGCCACTGGCAGGCACTTTCAAGCACTCGATACACGGCAGTGTTTGCCAGAGAGGGTAAGAGCTAGGCCTACATAAAATATATGTAGCTCCGCACCGCACTCCGAGCATCGCTTTCCCGCATCTTCCTCCTGACAGGTTTACCGAGACCTAGGGCGTAATCAATTATGGAAGTGGTTGGAGGGAGGGTGGCGTAAACCAGTGCTTGGAGTCTGGCTCTGCACGTAGCCTCTGTGCCACTGTCGCCGCTGGCTTTGTTGAAAGAGAGAGAGGAAGGGAGAGAGAGGGAGGGAGGGAGGGAGAGAGAGAGAGAGAGAGAGAGAGAGAGAGAGAGAGAGAGAGAGAGAGAGAGAGAGAGAGAGAGAGAGAGAGAGAGAGACAGAGAGACAGAGAGACAGACACACACACACACACACACACACACACACACACACACACACACACACACACACACACACACAGACAGACAGACACAGAAACAGAGAGAGAGTGAGACAGACAGACAGACTGACAGACAGACAGAGACAGAGAAAGACAGAGAAAGACAGAGAAGAAGAAGAAGAAGAAGACGAAGAAGAAAACTGACTCACGAAGCCACTAGGATGAATAACACAGAGAGAGAGAGAGAGAGAGAGAGAGAGAGAGAGAGAGAGAGAGAGAGAGAGACAGAGAGAGACAGAAGACGAAGAGACAGAGACAGAGACAGACAGACAGACAGACAGCCAGACAGACAGACAGACAGAGGGCACTGAAACTGTACTAAGGCACCGGCGCTAGAAGTAGAAGCAGCGCTACAAACAGGCGGAGGCCCCCGTGAGGGCCGTGGATTAATTGATCAGCAAAGCCAACAACAGCACAGCCAGGCCCCATCAAATCACGTCGTAGGAGCAGCTTCTGGGCTTCCTATTATAGTGCAAACATTACATCAGCCTCTCTCATCTTTCATCTCTCTCTATCCCTCTCTTTCCCCCCCACATGTACACACGCACACGCGTACGCACTCACACAGACATACATACAATGACACACACACGCATGCACGCATGCACACGCGTACGCACACACACACAAACATATATACATAAAATGACACACACACGCACATACATACGCACGCGCGCACATACACACAGAAAAGGGAGGGAGGGAGAGAGAGAGAATGAGAGAGAGAGACAGACAGACAGAGACAGAGAGACAGAGAGAGACAGACAGAGACACAGAGAAAGAGAGAGAGACAGAGACAGAAAGACAGAGACAGAGAGAGAGAGGGGACCAAAAATAAAATACCTGGAAAAAAGGCCGACGCATCTACATTAATTTTGCCAACCAATTAACCTAAATTGAGAAACGTCACGCGGCGATGATCTTTGATTTTATTCTCCGCATTAAAAAACAACAAAAAAACAAACAAACAAACAATGTGCGTGGCTTTGTGTGACTGTGTGACTAATGACTCCCGCACAACTGCTCTGTGAGGATGGCGGTGTCACAACAGTGCAAGTTGGGATTCAAGTGTGACAATAAAAGCGACTTTTTTCCTTTCTTTTCTTCTTCTAAGAAGAGAGACAGAGGCAGAGAGACAGAAAAGAGACAGAGACAGAGAGAGAAGTCACATACTTATGCATGCACACACACACACACACACACACACACACACACACACACACACACACACACACACACACACACACACACACACAACACACACAAACTAACACACTCAATTTCAAACACCAACCACACACACACAACACACACACCACCAACACCCCATAAACACACACACACACACACACACACACACACACACACACACACACACCACGAGGCAGCCGAGCCGTGAAGCCCACACGCCAAGCAGGCGACATCACATCGATGTTCATTCGGCTTTCCGCCAACGCAGCAAACCCAACCCAACTGGCATTGCACAACACAACGCGAACAAAAAACCCAAGCGCCAGCAGTCAGACAGGGGCCAGAACGAAACGAATCGACTGACGGCACCAACCTCCAAGCACTGGTTCACGACATCCTTCCTCCAACCACTGCCATTATTCATTTATTGATTACGCCATAGGTCTCGAGAAACTTTAGCTAACGGACAGTTTGTCGATGAAGCTCAAATGGCAGTAGGTCTGTAACAGACAACTCAGGCGTTTCTTTTATAGCCGCCCACGTTGCTTACGCCAGCACAAATAAAAAACCAAACTCGTTTGAACCGAGACAGAACTCTCTTGACCCAGGGTTGACGATGATGTAGAGCTTCATGTCCTCGGACGTCGGTTGACATATTAGGGACAAACCGTGACCAGTGCCTACAAGCGTGGTTTAATGGTGCTTTACGCCCACAGAAACCGCAAGGCTCATTAGGGCGGAAAGCCCAGGACGG
>JABMCL010001342.1:67500-75000 GCA_018857735.1 Alviniconcha marisindica | reverse complement strand
ACCCCCAATCCCCCAAAACCCCATTGGATTTACTCTGTTTAAGGTCTTCCAGATCGAAATATAACGCCCGAACAATTAATTCCTTGTCGTCGGTTTTTCTTGTTGTTGGATTTGTTTGTTTTGTTGTTGTTGTTTGTTTGTTGTTCGTTTGTTTGTTTGTTGTTGTTGTTTGTTTTGTTGTTGTTGTTGTTGTTGTTGTTGTTGTTTAAACATGGTGCTTAACGTCCACAGAAACCATAAGGCTTATTAGGGACGGGGAGAAGGGGGGGAAGGAGGTGGGGGGGGGGGGGGGGGGGAGGGGAGATTATATACCTTTTCTACACTTCTACCGAAAAGAAAAGAATATATATATAATATGTAACACCACAGTCTGGGTCCGTGACTGACTACCCCAGAATGCGAGCCACGATTACGTGTCGCTCGAGTCGGTCGACCGCCCGCCCGCGGAGAATGTTGCTGAAGTTTAACTGCGCAATACGAGACCGACAAAACCCGCACAGCTGTCGTCCCCTGATGCTGCGCTGACCCGAGGAAACGGCAGACTTCAGCCTGCACGCTGCGAGACGCATCATGCAAGCAAGCAAGTGCGCTACAAGCGTCTCGACCGAGAACGTATGATTCATCGGTGTGTTAACACGACCGTCACAGACAGACATATAATATATGTATCGCTGCCGCCGCCGGAACAGAATTACGGGTCCTCCTTTGACGTTACGACTACACTGCGAGCCAGCAAAACGCGTTTGGTAAAACGGCGGCGTTCTTTTTTCATCAGTGGTGCTTTACGTCCACAGAAACCGTATGGCTTATTTGGGACGGGGGAAATGGGGCGGGGGTGGAGGGGGGGGGGGTGCGCGAGGGGGCGGGGAGGGCGGGGGAGGAGGGTACTTATGAGCAGTTCGTCCCTGCGCTCCAACCCGTAAAGACCGAAGAGACAGCAAAACAACAGTCAAAGACAGTCAGAACCAGCAAAACAACAGTCAAAGACAGTCAGAACCAGCAAAACAACAGTCAAAGACAGTCAGAACAACAATGTTAAGGAGGTGGGGACCCCGCCAGTGCGAATTAAGCAACCTGTGTAAGTACTCTGCTAATAGCTGTTTCAACAGCCGTGTGGAGCAGAGTCACAAAGACGGTGTCCGAAAAGCAACTGCTGAGGAACAACTCAGCTGCAAGACAATCCATCTAGCCATGAGAACCCAGCTCCACCTCCCTCCTCTTAATCTCTCCTGGGCTCTGTGACGAACATCATCATTCACAACTATTTGTACGCCAGTGCGAAGCAACTTGTGTAAGTACTCCGCTAATTATTGCTGTTTCAACAGCTGTGCTGAGCAAAGTCACAAAGACAGTGTCCGAAAAGCAACTGTTGAGGAACAACTCAGCAGCAAGGCAATCCGTCCAGCTATGAGAGCCCAGCTCCATCCACCTCCCTGTTCCTGACCTCTAATGGGCTCTGTCAGCAGCAAGACAATCCACCCAGCTATGAGAACCCAGCTCCATCCACCTCCCTGTTCTTGATCTCTGCTGGGGTCTGTCAGCAGCAAGACAATCCATCCAGCTAGGAGAACCCAGCTCCATGCACCTCCTTCCTCTTGATCTCTACTGGGGTCTGTCACTGTGTCAGCAACAAGCCAATCCATCCAGCTACGAGAACCCAGCTCCATCCACCTCCCTGTTCTTGATCTCTACTGGGCTCTGTCAGCAGCAAGACAATCCATCCAGCTATGAGAGCCCAGCTCCATCCACCTCCCTGTTCTTGACCTCTACTGGGCTTTGTCAGCAGCAAGACAATCCACCCAGCTATGAGAGCCCAGCTCCATGCACCTCCCTCCTCTTGATCTAAAGCAAGTAAGTAAGCATGGTGCCGTGCCTAACGTCCACAGAAACCATAGGGCTTAATAGGGACGGGTCACCTCTTGATCTCTCCCGGGCGCTGTATAAAACGGCAGCTAATTGAGAGGGCCTTACTGAAACGATCGCGGCCACGCACTCCATGCAACGCGACACGGGACAAGCCAGGCATCCGATTGTTGTGCGGTGATTGATTCAACACGGGATAATGGTATCGAATTGCCCCGCGCGACGTCACGTCAGCCAAGTCCCTCCAAAACAGCGCAACCTGTTCTTTGTTGTCTTTCTCTTTGGGGAGAGCCCTTTCCTTTTTCTTTTACAGTTTAAGCGGCAATAAAACTCCATGGACATGGCTACCCGTTCCTGTTTCTTCTACTTTGTTCCCCCTGCACATCTTCATGCAACTCCTGCACACAGCACACATAGGCCTAGTGGCAACGATGTAACCAACACAAGAATTCACACGGCGCAACAAACACAAAAACTCACACGGCGCAACACAAAAATTCACATGGCGCAACAAACACAAAAACAACTCACAGCGGCGCAACACAAAAATTCACACGGCGCAACAAACACAAAAACTCACACGGCGCAACACAAAAATTCACACGACGCAACAAACACAAGAATTGACATGACGCAACAAACACAAGTACTGACATGATGCAACACAAGAATCTGACATGACGTAACTGACACAAGACTCGACACGCATGAAGTAACTGACACGCTGTAACCAACACAAGAACTGACACGCTGTAACCAACACAAGAACTGGCACGCTGTAACAACACGAGAACTGACATGACGCAACTAACACAAGAATTGAATGATGCAACACAAGAATCTGACGACGTAACTGACACAAGAACTGACACACACGCTGTAACCAACACGAGAACTGACATGACGTAACTAACACAAGAATTTACGCAACTAACACAAGAACTGGCGTTATGATTGTGACGTGACCAACACAAGAACTGGCATAACGCGACTGACACCAGAGCTGACATGACCGTCACAAGACTAATTAACACAAGAACTGACGAACTGACTGTGACGTGAGTACCACATGAACACACATCATTTGTGGCATGACCAAGATAAATATCAAATCAAACCTGACACGACGTACGTGACCGACACAAGAATTGACAATGACGACTAATACATGAACTGGCGTGACGACTAAGACAAGAGATTACAACAGTTGCATGACTGGCCTGACTAAGACAAGCACTACATGACGACTAAGACAAGAGCTTACAACAGTTGCATGACTGGCGTGACTAAGACAAGCACTACATGACGACTAAGACAAGAGCTTACAACAGTTGCATGACTGGCGTGACTAAGACAAGCACTGACATGACGACTAAGACAAGAGCTTACAACAGTTGCATGACTGGCGTGACTAAGACAAGCACTACATGACGACTAAGACAAGAGCTTACAACAGTTGCATGACTGGCGTGACTAAGACAAGCACTGACATGACGACTAAGACAAGAGCTTACAACAGTTGCATGACTGGCGTGACTAAGACAAGCACTACATGACGACTAAGACAAGAGCTTACAACAGTTGCATGACTAGCGTGACTAAGACAAGCACTGACATAACGACTAAGACAAGAACTTACAACAGTTGCATGACTGGCGTGACTAAGACAAGCACTGACATGACGACTAAGACAAGAACTTACAACAGTTGCATGACTGGCGTGACTAAGACAAGCACTGACATGACGACTAAGACAAGAGCTTACAACAGTTGCATGACTGGCGTGACTAAGACAAGCACTACATGACGACTAAGACAAGAACTTACAACAGTTGCATGACTGGCGTGACTAAGACAAGCACTGACATAACGACTAAGACAAGAGCTTACAACAGTTGCATGACTGGCGTGACTAAGACAAACACTGACATGACGACTAAGACAAGAACGTACAACAGTTGCATGACTGGCGTGACTAAGACAAGCACTGACATAACGACTAAGACAAGAACTTACAACAGTTGCATGACTGGCGTGACTAAGACAAGCACTGACATGACGACTAAGACAAGAACGTACAACAGTTGCATGACTGGCGTGACTAAGACAAGCACTACATGACGACTAAGACAAGAGCTTACAACAGTTGCATGACTGGCGTGACTAAGACAAGCACTACATGACGACTAAGACAAGAACTTACAACAGTTGCATGACTGGCGTGACTAAGACAAGCACTGACATGACGACTAAGACAAGAACGTACAACAGTTGCATGACTGGCGTGACTAAGACAAGCACTGACATGACGACTAAGACAAGAACTTACAACAGTTGCATGACTGGCGTGACTAAGACAAGCACTGACATGATCGACTAAGACAAGAGCTTACAACAGTTGCATGACTGGCGTGACTAAGACAAGCACTGACATGACGACTAAGACGAGAGCTTACAACAGTTGCATGACTGGCGTGACTAAGACAAGCACTGACATGACGACTAAGACAAGAGCGTACAACAGTTGCATGACTGGCGTGACTAAGACAAGCACTGACATGACGACTAAGACAAGAACGTACAACAGTTGCATGACTGGCGTGACTAAGACAAGCACTGACATGACGACTAAGACAAGAACGTACAACAGTTGCATGACTGGCGTGACTAAGACAAGCACTAACATGACTGACGTGACTAAGACAAGCACTAACATGACTGACGTGACTAAGACAAGCACTAACATGACTGGCGTGACTAAGACAAGCACTAACATGACTGCGTGACTAAGACAAGCACTAACATGACTGCGTGACTAAGACAAGCACTAACATGACTGGCGTGACTAAGACAAGCACTAACATGACTGGCGTGACTAAGACAAGCACTAACATGACTGGCGTGACTAAACGGACAAGCACTAACATGACTGGCGTGACTAAGACAAGCACTAACATGACTGGCGTGACTAAGACAAGCACTAACATGACTGGCGTGACTAAGACAAGCACTGACATGACTGACGTGACTACGTTCTGTACAATTTCACTGCCAAAACCTGGCCCGGTGGTAGGGGCCGAAGCACGGGGATTCATCACAGACGGACGGACACACACTAGTCGAGCCCTCTGGAGGCCCAAAACTGATGGTTATGTGTGGCTCCGCATTCCCCCCTCCCTTCCTCCCCCCAAGCACTCCGAAATAACCATAATTATGTAGTTGTTGTTGTTGTTTTGTGTGTGTGTGTGTGTGTGTGTGTGTGTGTGTGTGTGTGTGTGTGTGTGTGTGTGTGTGTGCTCAAGTGAATAACTGGGGGGCAGGGTTGGGGGAAGGCGGGTTGGGGGAGAGAGATGGGGAGAGAGGGAAGGGGGTGGGGGGTGACGAGGAATCCGTGCCCCACTTTTAACCGAGTCCTAGCTGCACCTTCACGCTCATGTCGCTGTCAGTGTGACACATCTATCCCATCAACTTTCTGCGAGGCACGATTTGCAAAAACTCGGACGGCCATCGCCCTGATAAAACCGTCATGGCTGACTGAGCGTTAAAAGCCAACAACGACAACAACAATAGAGGATATTTCTGCCGCCCCATCTCACATCTCCGACAAGCTCAAGCCGCTTACAAAAAGCAATGATTGACTGAATTTTATGACCGAGTAATTACCTATCCTTAGTCTGTTGTGAGAAGAAAAAAAGTTAAACTAGAAAAATTCAAACCCTGTCGTTTCACTCAGTCGTGTGACGTATTCTGGCTACGTGAACCGAATGGGCCCCACGACTGCATTGAGGACTTTTTTTTTGCCCCCCACCCCCCCCCCCCCCCCCGCCCCAACCCCCTTCCTTCCACCTTGTTCCCTAGGCTAGGTTTGCTTATGTAATGCAATACAGTGCCAAAGAGTATTCATAAAGCGCTTGCACCTAACGTGAGCACGAATCGCACCACCCAAAAAGAACGGGGTCGACAGAAATGTATTTAGAACCAAGTAAGCCAGTTAGTGACTGGACTTTAACGTCCTGTCTACCGCACAGGATCACTTCAGGACGATATACAGAGCCAAGAGAACAATGAAATCCTGCTAAGTATATGAACAATTACACTACAACACTTCATGCAACATCTGTCTCGTCCCTTCCAGCACACACTGACACATACATGATTGTGTACTACTACTAGCAAAACACCCGGTTTGGCTACAGGCAATGGATCTTGGAAGCGCTTTTTTTTTGGTTTTTGTTTGGGTGAGCTGGTTTGGTCTAGCGGTAAGGCGTTAGGCTGGTAAACAGAAGGACCTCGGTTCGATACCGCTTCGGCTCTCCTTTCTCTTCAAAAGGGTGGTGGTTTGTGGACACCGTCTTTTGACTTTGTCCCTCACAATTAATGAAACATTAAAATGGCTCTCACCGCTGCCCATCTTAATGCAGGAGTCATTCTTGTGATGAAAGTGTAGCGACAAGTATATAATCTCCCTCTTCCCCCACCTCCATACCCCCTTCTCCCAGTTCCTAATAAGCCTTATCGATTTTGTGGACGTTAAGCACTATGTTTACCTACTTACTTCCTTACTTTAAGCGCTGTTCGGGATATATTTCAGAATCAGAATCACAATGTCTATTGTCCAACTTTCGATGATGTGAATGTTGACAAAGAGACATACAGAGAGAGGGGGGGGGGGGGGGGCCAGAGAGAGAGATCAAAGAGAGAGAGAGGGGGGGGGGGCAGAGAGAGAGAGAGAGAGAGAGAGAGAGAGAGAGTTTGGTTCCACCAAGACTGTACTCTGGATCGCTTACGTGAGATCGAGTCCCGGAGTGCAGATCATTAAGTTATGAAGACCTTGGAGCTACCCGAGAAACGGGGCCGCAGCGCCTTAGTTAAATTGACATCACCCTCCAGCTACGAAGTTTCACAGAGTGAATCGTTGCTTCAATAATCTTTAGCGTTACTGCGTCGATCAGTGAAAGAGAGGTGTTACCCGTAATGTATGTACATAGGACCCTCGTGTCCCAAGGAATCTTCAAACCAGGTTTCATCTCAACGGGACCCTCGTGTCCCAAGGTATCTTCAAACCAGGTTCCTTCTCTACAGGACCCTCGTGTCCCAAAGGTATCTTCAAACCAGGTTTCATCTCTACTGGCCCTCGTGTCTCAAGGAACCTTCAAACCAGGTTTCATCTCGACAGGTTCAGCCGGTCCAACCGGTCGAGCGCCAAATTATCCACGACGCTGACACACTGTACATACACATAGCAAATATATATTATATGTCTACCCTGTTACTGTATTATCATCGTCGTCATCCGACTCATATATATATATATGCGTGTGTGTGTGTGTTTCCGATCATCTGAATAGAAACAGCACGGTCGCTGCTGCAAGGCCGGCAACATCGTCACCGTTAAAATGAACAGCACATCGTCATCGTGAACTGAGGACGACCGGCTACTTACCACACTTTCAAAACAAAGATCTCCAAAGCGTCTCCAGTCCAGCAAACCAAAACGCCGTAGTAACGGTCACTACTGACGACACCGATTGTCAGCCATCCTTCAGTCGCTGCCACTTGCTGTCTTGACAGTTCAAGTTGGTGTACACAATTAGCGTCTCCAGTCCAACAAACCGCAGAACGGGACAAAACGTCGTG
>JABMCL010001342.1:5000-65000 GCA_018857735.1 Alviniconcha marisindica | reverse complement strand
TTCGTGCTGCGCACAAATTTCAGCGTTCATGTCACCGAGTTTCTGATGAATGCACTGTCATCCGACATCCGAGGACATTAAGAACCAAGTAGTAGTAGTAATGAATGCTGTGAACGTTCGTGCGCATGACCCCCTGAGCTCAAGAAGTGTGTGAAAGTCGAGGTGGCCGTCCTGGGCTCCCCGTCCCTAAAAAGCCTTAGAGTTTCTGCGGACGTAAAGCAACAGTTGAAGGAGAAGCGCGTAACTTTCAGCAGCATTCATGTCACCGAGTTTCCTTGTTACGTCTGTATTACGTCCTTGTCCGACTTATGTGATTTCTGCAATTTACAAATTTGGGGGTGGGGTGGGCATTCAAGTTAATGGAATCTATAAAAGTGGACATCATCATCATCATCATTATCATGATCGAGGGGGGCTATACCTAACGCTACACTGTCACCACCAGAATGATCTACGTGTATTCAATGAAAGCAATGAAAGCCATTCAGTTTAATGTTCCAAGTAGTGTGAGGAGCAGAGTCACGGAACCGATCCGACATCGTCTGTTTACAAATAATTATACCAGCCTAATAACGCCTTTTCGCTAGGCCAAACCCATGGACCTATGTATTATAATATATATAGGTCCATGGTCAAACCGTCTCACTACCATTCCCAAGACCTGACTTGAACTGACAGAGCTTATTATTGTCCTCAGATATTTCCAAGTAAGTAAGTAAATATGATGCTTAACGTCCACAGAAACCGTGAGGCTTATTAGGGACGGGGAGAAGGGGGGAAGGGGGTATGGAGGGGGGGGGGGGGGGGGGAGGGGAGATTATATACCTATCGCTACACTGTCACCACCAGAAAGACTTCTGCATTAAGGTGGGCAGCGATGAGAACCACTTTAATGCTTCATAATTGTGAGGGACAAAGTCACAAGACAGCGTCCACAGACCACAACTTGTGAAGAGAAAGGAGAGCCGAAGCAAATTCGAACCGAGGCCCCTCTGCTTACCGGCCTAACGTCTTACCGCTAGGCCAAACCGGCTCTCGAAATGTGTTTCCAAGAAACCTAGGCATCTTATAGTTAACACCACGCCATGATGACCTCATGGCAGAGTCGCCAAAACCAAGGGGATTTCCCTACAGAGTCCATCAGCGTCTATTATAAACACACCATGCCCGACAGAATCTTTCACCAGTACGTCAGCACACAGACACAACTGCGGTATTTCTGGTCAACGTATAACCAGACAGAGAAATTATGCAAGGCCACAAATATGCAACTTTTCGGGGACAGCAAAACCGGTGCAAAAACAAAAGGCTTCCCATCTCGTACAGGGTTCGCGTTAACCGGTATTTCCAGTATTTTACCGGTTATGATAAGCGTCTATAAATACCGGAGAGGGGGTCGATCAGGCTTTTATGTTGCCGGTTCGACCAGTTCTCAAAAACTAAAAAGCAGAGAGCGAGCGAGAGAGAGAGAGAGAGATAGATGTGTGTGTGTGTGTGTGTGTGTGTGTGTGTGTGGTGTGGTGTGGTGTGGTGTGGTGTGGTGTGTGTGTGTGTGTGTGTGTGTGTTCTAGAAGGGGAAGGGAGCAGGGTGGTTGCTAACAGAGCTCTAGACGGCCGTGTATCAGCCTGACGCGTTACAGCAATTGACCGGTTTCCATGAACCATTCTCGTCACACGGTTTGAAAAATGCCACAACTTCAGACTAGTGCATACCCTATTTGGCTGGAATCGTGGGCTTTGACTTTGAGGAATTGAATTTGTTAGGTTATGTTCATTTCGGAAATACTGAGTGTGCAAGTCAGTATTTACGACAGGACTCGTGTTTATTTCTCTGCGGAAATACTGAGTGCGCAAGTCAGTATTCACAACAGGACTCTTCACTTGAACTCGGCATGATTTCGACGCTCCTTTGATTCGATGGAATTGATGTACCTTGATTTACTCGCATGCTAGGTGAGAGTTCCCGTAAGCGACTCTGGTTGGTCATAGCTGCTCCGGCGTCTTTCGAGCGCCACTTAAAACAACTCCCTTCTGCTGTTATTCAAATCAGCATGAATAAAATTTTCACTGAGAAAATGTAGTGGGTTAAAAACAAAAAACAAAAATTTGTTCTGAATTTAAACAAAATGATGATCTGAAACAAGGTTGACAGCTACAATAGGGTTGGGTGGGTGAAAAGACAGATTCAAATTGGTGTTGTTGTTTGAGATCATTAAGTTAATATTTTGTTAATTGCTATATGAGTGGACGAGCGGAGATTGGTGTGCGCATGTCATTGTGTGTGTGTGTGTGTGTGTGTGTGTGTGTTTGTGTGTGTGCGTGTCTAATGTTCGATAGGCGATAATGGTACTTTAAGCTACAATAATTAAGGTTGTGTTTGCTGAAATGTATGCTAATGTAGTTTTTGTAATAAGATGTTTGTACAGCGCAGTGAGTTTAACTCCGGTTAAAGTATAGCGCATTATAAGAATTATTTATTTATTATTATTATTATTATTATTATTATTACAACGGTTCTCTAAAACAAGATCCACTACAAACAAACGGTTAAAAAGAACGATAATTTTAATGGGACATACAAGACGTGCAATTATTTGCCTTTGGATTTGTTTTTATTATATATTTATATAAACACACACACATATATATATATATATATTATATATATATATATATATATATATATATATATATATATATTTAATTTAAGAATATAGTTATTTCAGTGGTATCTGAGGGGTGAAACGATCGGTTAAAGGCTGACAAAGGTGGATGTCATGGCGGCGGCACACTACCTATCCTTCCGCACAGACTGACCATGAGAATCAGTCGCGGCATAGTTCCCTTGCGGCGCCAAAGCCGCAGTGCTGCACGTGCCGCCGCCAAACAAACTCGGTCATTTCCGGAATTAGGTCAACAATCGGATGGCTACATGTCGCGTCGTGGGCCTTGAAAGCTAAAGTGCTGTACGATTATCGCCATGCCTTGCCACGCGCACAAAGAGAAACACTAGCTGACACCACTCGATGTTCTAATTTCTCTTCACGCGTCGCAGTAAAACCGCACAGTACAGTAGATCCGGGGTGACTGTAGATTTCCATTCAGTTGTTTAATGTATGTATACACTAGTGACATCTCATTCTCAAGTGGCCGTAGTTACTAATATTTGTGGTACAGTCACCGTCAGCAGCAAACTTCACAAATCAGTGACAGAGGATTTCTTGTGAGCCCTTAGGAAAAGAAAGGGGGATTCAATGCACTTTTCAGTGGCAATGAAACCAGGACCCCCCCACCCCATCACCTGCAAAAAAAGCCCCCCAGGCCCCTCCCCCACCAAAAAGAGAGAGAGAGAGAGAGGAAGCAGAAGAAGAAGAAGAAGAAGAAGAGAGAAAGAGAGACGTGCAAGCACACTAGCTATCACTTAGTATCAGAATTTCAACTGTGCACTGCGCACATGGGCAGCAACCATCCACGTTGCGTTATCAGGTCTGCAGATCTGTGCGACTGAACTCTTTGTGTCAGTTCCGGACATCCTGGATCGCTGTCAGCAACCCTGCTCTCTCGAGTCAGTCTCGTTCTGTCACGTGGGCCTGGTAATACTAAACTGAATCAACAAAGCGACTAATAGGACCACGGCTGCTTGTCTAAACACAGCAGTCTGACACGTTGTTGTCTTCAGTTATAATTATGAGGGGTCATGGCCGATGGGCAATGGCTGGTTACTCATTCAGTTCAGTTCAAGATGGTATCTATGCACTAAAAAAATATTAAAAAAAAAAAAAATATTGCACTCCACCCCATCTCTCAAAAGTTTCCTGAAGGTTGCCTTTGACTTGTGAGTTTGAAACAGTTCCAAGCTTGTCTGATTGAAATCAGTCTGCCAGTCAGCGTCAGTTGCACTGATCTCTTTTACATTTTATTTCTTTTAGTATTTGTACTTCTTTGCCCCTTGTGGGACATTTGGGTCACAGCAGCTGCAAGAGCAGCGCTACCTATTCCTCTCAGTGTGTGTAGTATTTTTGTGTGTCCAAACAATACATAATATAATATATATACATGTATCACATGGTTGCCAGTGTTTGGGATTTTGCCGAACATGTGCCTGGATGTTGAGGCACACAACCGCACGAGAGCTATACGGATACCGTAAGAGAGTCTGCACTGGAAGCTGACCAGCAGAAGAAAGAAAAGAAAATTGCCGCACTGGGGACTCGAACCGTGTCAGTATTATGCCTGGCTTTTGAGCTGGACGCTCTACCAACTGAGCTATCCCGGCACATGAACCACACCTCATATTTTACTCTCTACCTCTGAGTCTGACTCGGAAAGGATGCAGGCATGATCATGACAATGCCCACTCTCAATGGTGAGGTGCCCAAGCACTTGGAGAGTGTGGTCATTAGTCCAGTGATGTGGTGACAACAATGGGGACAGGTTAAAATTAAACTGTTAGCGCAACTTTAAAGTTTAAACCAAGATTCAGGAGGAAACCTCCCGTCCCCCCCCCCCTCCCCCCCCTCCAATTCCTCCTCTCTGTTCTCTTTTGCAGCCAGCTCAGGTCTAGTGTCATACTCATATTAGCCACAGGCACAGTGAGCTTTTTGCCTTGTGAGCCTGCTTAACAAGTTGTAAGGTTCTGCAATTTAATTAAACAATACTTTCAAATCTAGTTTTAATTTAGATTGAATACCATTGTTGTATGACAAATGTATACACTGTCACTGACAGTGACACTGTATCAGGTTATGATAGCTCTTGAAAGAGCTAGTAATTAATATTCTGGTTTGCAGTTTAATTATGGGGACCATGTTGGATGATCTTAACGTCTTCAAGGGTAGAGGTCATACAACCTGTTTTCAATTCTTAAAACAGTTCATTGCTGCACGTGTGGGTAAGGGGGAAAAAATCAACCTCAATCAATGGCACTTTCCTCCAAAACTGGATGCGAAACAGCTGATGCTGGTTCTTTCTTTTTTGATCTTTTTATTACTATTATATCTACCACTAATACCAGTGTTGCAGCAGTACTCGTAGAACTTTACTCATGAAGAAAAGTTTATTAATCATGATAATGCCCACTATGTGCATATAGGCACATGATCAGGTATAATTCTACAAATATATATAATGTATGCACTGTCACTGATACAAACTAGTGATGGTGATAGTAACTGATACTGTGTGATAAATTATATATGATCTATGGTAAAAGACACACACACACACACACACACACACTTTATTTTAAAACTGAAGATTACAGTTGGTGGAAAAACTTTACAAGCTGAAACTGAAAAGCATGACGGTTTCTTTGTGACACAAAACCATAGTGTATAGTGTACACACACACACACACACACACACACACACACACACACACACACACACAGCACACACTCTCATAACCAATCACACTACCCAGGCAAGCTGACTGTCTAGTTTTAATGCCAAGGTTCACTTGTGACTGACCCAGTGACTGACTGACTGACTGAAATTTAGTACATAAGGATAGCTCCAGACAGGTTTCTGTTATTCTAAGGCTATAGTGCCTACCGGGCAACATGTCTTTGATAAAGTTACAACACAACCAAACGGTAGAAAAAGACGGAATAAAGAGAGGGGCGGGGGGGGGGGGGGGGGGGGGGGGGTACGGGTCAGTCAACAAGACAGACAGACAGACAGAACGGGCGGGGAGAATATCATGCAATGCTCGATATTCACAACCCCTGCAGCTATATGAAAATTAACCAAGCAACATTATTTTTAAGTGTAATTCGTTCAAACTAAAGTTATGACCACACGAACATAAAAAATGCATTTTAACTACCCACTGAACTCTGCATGTAACCATCAACAAGGAGATGTTTTTATATTCAAATCACTATAAGCATCGAAAAGCAAACTATAGCTTACTCTCACCTCAAATCAAACAGATGATCGTCGGTCATAAAGCTACTAAAACACACGCTTCTTTATCTCAAATGTGAATGAAGAGGGAGATAAAACAACTTTCCACCATGTTGTTAACCTCGTAACACAGTGGGAGAAAAAGGTGGACCGGATGTCAGAGCGGATTTGTCTCATCGTCATTTTCCATTGAGTAACTGAGTCAGTTTTGAGAAAAAATAAATGCTCTGTACAGTTTGTATCTACAGCATTTTTGACAATAACTGAAAACAATTGTTTCATTTCCGTGTGTGTGTGTGTGTGTGTGTGTGTGTGTGTGTGTGTGTGTGTGTTTACTTTATACTCAGTTTATTTTCACCATAAATGAATTTGCCTTCACAAAAATGTTGTGTTCATGAAGGCTGACCTAATTTTTCCAACTGTTCAGTGATCAGAATAACAACATAATAGATTAAGACCATAATCTTAAGAAATAAGACCTTAATCGTTGTTTTTATAATGCTTCATTGATTTTTTGTGGATTTGTTTTCTTTTCAGTTTAAAATATTGCACCATTGACTGTAAGAGCAAGACACTATATCAAAAACACTGTCAAGTGCCTGCACGTATGCAGTTTTTATTTTTTCTTCAGTTTTCTTCTTTTATCCTACATTAATGTAAATTGCTTGAGTGCTTTGTAGTAGTCATTGTGTATAGTCCGTTTCTGCCATTGTGAAGTGTTTTAGGCTCACCACATCATGAGGCACTTGACAAGTGTTCAGTATTTATTTAATATTATTTTAGTACATTATTATCAAAGCATTATTCCAGGTCATTTTGGGTTTGGTGTATGCAGACTGAGAGAAAGGGGGTGTATGTCTGCAGACTGAGAGAATGGGGGTGTATGTCTGAGTGTGTATGTGCATGTGTTTCATGACTTAGAATTATTGAGATATATGTTCTTCGTTGAGCGATCGGACGAAAGCTTTAATTTCCCACTGGGATGAATAAAGCATATTGTTATTGTTGTTATTGTTACCTTCCAGGAAATTCAGGCTGCATTACCTGAGAAGTCACAGCAGCCACAAGAGGAGTGCTACCCATTCCATCATGTGTGTGCGTAGTATTTTTGTGTGTCCAAACAATAGTATAGCTGCCAGTGTTTGGGACTTTTAACGTCTGCACAGCTGTTGATGCATGCAATTGCACATGGGGGCTGTATGGACATGGTAAGATAGTCTGCACTGGAAACTGACCCAGGGATCTATGGACACTGTAAGATAGTCTGCACTGGAAACTGACCCAGGGATCCAAGACTCGAGGGACTCAAACACATCTCAGTATTGTACCTGACTATTCAGTCGGACACTCTACCAACTGAGCTTTTCCTGCCCTTATTATTATCGTTATCATTGTCACAGCTGGCCTAATGATTCCTTGTATGTCCCTCTTTGATCTTGCTCCTCAGGTGAAGCAAACTGGGAGACTTGAGACTTCTGTACCTTATATAGTTATATATATATACCAATCAAAGAGGAAGTGTGTGCAATACAGGTGAGCTATGGCACTTGTCATTCTTGCATGCAGCCAACCCCCCTAACTGATCATTATGTTTGAAAGTCAGATCAGTATAAAGAAAATGAAAATTCATACACTGATGTACAATCAGGGACATTTAAATACAAAATCTTTGATTTTAAGATCTAGACACACAAACGGCCTTGATTTTCAGTTGTGGTCTTTTTTGTATTTTTCTTTTTATCTCTTCTACCTAGATGTTTCACAAAGCATGTACTGATAAAATTCATGTGAGTTCCTTTAACCTATTAATCAACACCTGGCAATGTAATACACTTTATTCAGATCCACCAGAAATAGTCAGTTATGGATTAAACTATAAAAATTAAAAAAAGATCAGAATTAAAAAATAAAACAAAACTGTACACAGTACAATCTTATAGACTAATTGAAACTTCCAACCTATTAGTACTAATGCCAACAAAAAAACAAAAAAAATCAATGCACTACAAAAGATTTCCTATGAAAGCCTTGTGTCCTATGTCATGTGTAATGGAAAGGCAAGCAATACTTTTTAAATTTTATTTTTTTAAGTCAGTCCAGATTGTGCTGACACAATTCACCGTTGCAACAGTAACCGCCCTTGCCCAGGGCCAGGGCTAGAGCAACAACTATGGCTGAAAATTGCAATTTTCTGTTTCAAGTGGCCTGATTTGCTGATCTAAATCTGACTTATTTCCACCTGTAGCATTGATTACAACAGATTGTTTTGTTTGTTTTGTTCAGCTTGATCTAGTAATAATAATTCATAAGTAAAGTGTTTCTACAGCACAAAATATTGTCTGGAGAGACTGTTCTACACACACACACACACACACCTGGATGCATGAGTGTATACATTATATATCTATACTATCTTCTCCAATCATAAAAGCAATACATGTGTATGCTGAGTAAATATAATGATTCAGGGCACAAGCAAACTACCAAAATGCACATTACTTTATGCTACGCTCATAGAACGCTTTTGTTGTTGTTTTGTAAACAACCTGGAAACTACTCTCTATTTTTTTTAGTAAATGTTATGGAAATGCGTGTGTTCACATACACACGCACACATGCACACACACACACACACATACACACACGCACGTATGTGCGCAAACCACAGGGAAAACCTATGTATTAAGGTTTATTTTCTGTTGACGATAAAAACTTTCTCATGTATAAATGTACAAGTGTAAAAACATATACATGCACACACTTGTATGTACACACACACACACACACACACACACACACACACACACACACACACACACACACACACACACACAACACCAACAACCCTATACACTTGCAAACCTCATTTGTTACTTTAAAAAGGAAAAAAAGATGGGGGTTGGGGGAGGGGGGATAGGGGGTAAGAACTGGAACCCCTTTTCAACAACAAAAGTGTTCTAAAGGCAGCATCAGCTACATCAGGAAGTAGAGGTGGGAGTATTTCAGTGTTCTAAAGGTAGAGTCAGCCAAATCTGGAAGTAGAGGTGGGAGTATTTCAGTGTTCTAAAGGTAGAGTCAGCCACATCAGGAAGTAGAGGTGGGAGTATTTCAACGTTCTAAAGGTAGAGTCAGCCAAATCTGGAAGTAGAGGTGGGAGTATTTCAGTGTTCTAAAGGCAGAGTCAGCTACATCAGGAAGTAGAGGTGGGAGTATTTCAGTGTTCTAAAGGCAGAGTCAGCTACATCAGGAAGTAGAGGTGGGAGTATTTCAGTGTTCTAATGGCAAAGTCAGCCAAATCAAGAAGTAGAGGTGGGAGTATTTCAGTGTTCTAAGGGCAGTCAGCCACATCAGGAAGTAGAGGTGGGAGTATTTCCAAACTGCAGGTTCATGGAGGACAGCCAGTCCTGTGTCTTTAAACTGATCTTGCCCTGTGGAGATGACACCTTGACCACAGCTTCGGTCTCCGACTTGAGAAAACCTGAAGCAAACCATAGTTTTGATTGCATTAGCAGTCCCTCACTGGGACCTTCATCCTGAAGACAGCAAAATCAATGTTTTAGCATGACACTTGAGATCTAGCTCATGATGACAAATAGTAATAATAATGACAAAGATTTCTTGTATGGCACAGTTCCCTAAATAATAATACAGGCTCACTGCACCTTACAATACACCTCTTTAAACAATCAATTTGCCTAACAACCAAAGTGTTCACATGCTTGCATGCATAAAGGTCCTGACATAATCGCTGACTGACAGTGTGACGGACAAACCAGACACACACTCATATGCACGCAGGACAGTCAAGCAGTATAGCACTGATTAAATAAACGGGACAGGATCACTACACAGGCAGTACAGTTTACATAACCACCCAGTAAACATGCCAGATCTGATCCGGAAGCATTTTGGTTATGCCCATTACAGCCAGCATGCAGCCAGAATTGGGCCGGATCCAACTTCCCGCATCTGATTTGGTTCTGTTCTTCCAAAGAAAAAGGGACAGAATCACTACAGAGGCTGGCTTTTGTCAGGCTTTGGCCAAACAGATCTGGTCTGGAAGCAAGCCCAGGTGCAAGATTCATTGGGCCCACTTCTGGCAGAACGCAACCAGCCTGCTACCAGTTTCCCACTTTCAGACTCAGATACATTCTTCCACAGACAGCTTGGATCATATTGTGCAAAATCAGCCTGGATCTGCTTTGGTTCTGGCTGACCCTGTCAGGTTTTGGCCAGACAGATCTGGTCTGGAAGCAAGCTGGTGTGCAAGAATCAGTGGGCCCACTTCTGACCAAGACTTCATAGCTGATCTGGATTGGACGTGAATCGCATCCAGCACGTTTACTGGGCATGCTTTGAAAAACAAACGAACAAACAAAATACAGTACATAAACAGACTATCTGAATAATGCTCCAGTCAATACCAAGTCTGGTTGCAAAAACTTGAAGTGGTTAAGAAGACACCATCCGGACAAAACCAAGACTTATGAACAGACAGACATATTCCAAATTCCAATATATCTTCCCTTAACCTTATTACTGGTGGAGGAGGGGGGGGGGGGGGGGCGGCTATAGTTATACATGCCAAAGCATGCTGCAATAAAAAACATGTTTGTACAATCGACTTCTAGAAAGAGCCTTCTTTGTCAGTTAAATGATTATATGCATCCATTCTCTTTCAAGACTAGATATTCAAATGTTTTATTGCAATGCACCCCCTCACAAAATCATTAAATGCAACCAAACACACCAGAAAGATTCCAAAGACTTCTACAGATACTCAGGTTTTAAAATGAATATACTTTGAATCAGTTTGTGAGTGTTCTTTAGTTTAAGAAGACCCACTGTTTCTGCTTCTGAACATGAGAAATATAAAGCTGCAGAAAAAGAAAAGAAAAAAACAAGAAAAGAAAAAACATATGTACAACAACAACCAAAAAAAGAAAAAAAAGTCAGAGATATGAAGCTTAAAGTTTGCATTTGATTCACACTGCCTAAAATCATACAGTAAGTAATAAATCAGTAGTTTTCATCCATGATATTTAATGCCCATGAAACTGTACAGCACCTTTAAACATGCTTGATTACAACCAGACAGACCATCAAGACAGCAGCAAATCATGACTGCAGCTGAGGGAAGTGCGGAAGTTACAGAGTTGAGAGGTGAACAGGAAACTTTCAACCGCATGCTTATAACGTGTCCCAAGCCACAGGAAGTTCATTGTACTATCACTCACACATACAGGGAAGTCCTCACTATGAAGGTCACGCAATGCTGATCCCAGCAGCCTCATACTGTCCTAGATGCAAGTTGTGTGTGTAGTGGTTTGAGGATATGAGAACATGGAGATCATGAATCAGCACATGCACCGGCTTCTTTTGGCGCAAGTCTTGAATCAGCGTATGCGCCGGCTTCATTTGGTGCAGGTCTCGAATCAGTGCCTGCGCCAGCTTCATTCAGTGCAAGTCTTGAACTGGCAGCCAGCTTCATTCGGTGCAAGTCTTGAACTGGCAGCCAGCTTCATTTGGTGCAAGTCTTGAACAGGCAGCCAGCTTCATTCAGTGCAAGTCTTGAACTGGCAGGTAACATCCATATTTCAGATCCAAAACGATCCATTCTCCTCCCCTCCCCCTCCCCTCTTTCTACTGAAATGAAACTTTGGAAGCCACCAAAACTCTCCAAAGCTCAAGTATACAGCAGAGCCAGCCATGAATTCAGTTCAGTTCAGTCTGGATCAAGATGGTACAGAAATGTTGAAAAAAGTCCATAGCAGCAACAAATAAAATAATTAGTCTGTGAGCAATTCCAACCAGCGAGTCATTTTTTAACTTTTATTTTCAAACTTAAATATTTAATTTGAATTTTCCTGTTCAAAACTGGGGTGGCTGCGGCTGTCACGTATAATCATATTGCTGTCTGGTACAAATCCCTGGTTTGTTCAAAATTGTGGTCTCTGCTCTGTCACTGATTATAAATACCATTTGGATGAGACAGGCTGCCCCCAGCATGCATTGCAAGCAAGAGTTTCCCATGGATGCCAAGCCTTCCAAACCTTGACAGTTGTCATCATCATCATATACTACACAAGCAACCACAAATTCCTGGACAAAAAAGGCTGTGTGAAAACCTGTGTGATCAAATCAATCAAAAACACCTGTCTAGTGTAAATAAACACAACAGCAACACCCCGTTGTGTTCAAATCCATTATTTTCTTAAAATCTTTCTCAACTGACAATTGACTGAAACTGAAAAATGCTGGGCATTACAAATGCCTATATATATATATATATATATATATATATATATATATATATATATATATATATGTAAACACCTGTGTAATTAAATATGATGCAGACATACCTGTCAACCCATACAGTTTACAGGTATAAAATACTCTTTTTTTTCATTATTTTTGGGGGATATGGCCATATTGGAAAATGGATACAGGAAAACATAACTTTCGTGAGATTTTGTTGCTGTTTTAAACTTAGCTAAAAGACTGAAAAACTGTCAAACAAGCAGCTGACACATGCCATCGCCAAAATAATGCACACTGACTGGCTGAGTGCAATAGGCCAAGAAATCTCATAGGAAGTGAGATTTGAAGTCGCGCACATGTATTTGGCACAACATTGCTTCTTCCTTCCACTGCTGCACATACCGGTTGGAATTTTCTGAGACGCTATGCAAGTGTGTAGGCACAGTGCCCAATCCTAGTTTAACCCTACCTGGCTGAGTGACTAAAAATAAAAGTTAAAAAAGAGAGAAAAAAATGAACCCCCCCCTCCCCCCCCCCCCACACACACATACACAACCAAAAACAAACAAACAAAACAACAAACCCCACAAGGAATATTCTCACCTTTCCCTTTGTTATCCACCGTGACCTTGAGAGACTCATCATGCTCAATGGCTTGGGCATCAAGGTCCAGGCTGCTGCTGCCATCTTCTGTGAACCTCAGTGTGACATTCCCTGAAAGTACGAAAGCCTGTCAAGAACTGTGGCTCTGAACCATGAAAGAACACTGGTCTGTGCAGGCCAGTTTTGTCCCTCAAAAAGAACGTTCATTTTCCTCAGGACGAGCCTGAATAGGCGAGGGGAGAGTACTGATGTAATAACTTTTAATTTTCACATGTATAGAGAGAGAAAAAGCCATAACATTGTGTATAGCCAAACTCTTACAGAACATGACTATTGAGGCACTTGAGAAACATTTTATTCTCACTAAATGAATGTGTTTCAGGATTGAAGTAAAACCATGAAGTCAGGTAGGGGGAAGGAAGAAAGGAAGGAAAAAAGACTGGGCAAGAAAGGAAGGCAAAGGGAAGACAAACGGGAGGATGACGGAAGGGGGAAGGAAGTGACGTTGTAGACTGGAACCAGTGTACTGCTTAAGGCCAGAATAGGAGAGTGACAGGTCTGATGCAGTTTGGGGCATTGTAAATATAAAAATATAAAAAATAGTATACCGAATGACAGATGTGCATACCTTTCTGTGTGAGAATGTTAACACCATCCTGCCTGGTCACAAACACATCCACTGAGCCATTTTCAAGTTCAGCAGACAGCTTACCATCTAAAGAATCTAAATGAGAGGTAAAAACAAAGACACAATATTAAGAACAAAACAGCTTCTCTGTCTGTAACAACAAATGAGTGCATGTGTGATCCTGTGTGTGTGTGTGTGTGTGTGTGTGTGTGTGTGTGTGTGTGTGTGGTGTGTGTGTGTGTGTGTGTGTGTGTGTGTGTGTGTGTGTGTGCATGCGTGTACATGTGTGTGCATGCATGTGTGCATGCATGTGTGTGTGTGAGTGATTGTATGCATGAGTGTGTGTGTGTGTGCGTGCATGCATGTGTGTGCATGCACTTGTGTGTGTGTGTGTGTGTGTGTGTGTGTGTGTGTGTGTGTGTGTGTGTGTGTGTGTGTGTGTGTGTATGTGTGTGTGTGTATGTATGTGTGTGTATGTGTGTGTGCGCACGCGCGTGCATGTACATGTGTATGTGTGTGCATATCTGCATGCATGGGTTCATGCGTGTGCTAATAACTGTAGGACTTTAATACCATCTGCAAGTTTCTGACCTACCCACAGTCAAATTTCCATGAACACTTTTGGCTGTCATGTCACCATGGCAATCACGGATGTGCAGGTTACCCGACTCTGATGAGCAGTTGGACTGAACCGCATAGACAGTCTTAATGTTGATGTCACCCGACTCTGTCACACACTGGATACTTCCACCTTGGAATCTGTCTCCACTGATAGACTGCCAGCAGAGTAACCAGGCAACCCATATATATATATATATATTTATGCTTAAACTTGAAACTATAGCTAACTTTGGGCTTAGACAGCTTTGCCCACAGTATTCATCACCATCAATAAACTATTTGCCTCAAATGTGAAAAATGACATGTAATGAAAAGAAAAAAATGAGAGAGAGAGAGAGAGAGAGAGAGAGAGAGAGAGAGAGAGAGAGAGAGAGAGAGAGAGAGAGAGAGAGAATGATGATGTGTCCAACAGAAAATAAATTCAAATTAAAGATTCCTTATATATTATAAGCATATATGTGAGATTGTGACAAAAGGTGGTTATACAGTGCACAGGTTATACAGTGCACTATAAGTATTAAACTGATAATAAACTAACACATCTACATCCTCCATGTGTTTGATGTTTGCTTTGTTGGATTGTTTGTTTTCTAAAGAGATACAAACAACAGAATAAAGAGTGTAAGCACCATATTAAAGGTAAAAATGAATTTTTCTTTGCAAAATCTTTGAAATTCTGTGAGGTCCAAATGGGACATTTACACACCTGTCCACTGCATCTTAAACTGATGCTAACTACATCATTATCACATATCTCATACTATGAGGAAACAAGAGACAATGCATTTAAATGTACATTATTATTATTATTTGACTACATTTTCCACTCACAACTGAAAAAAATTGCTCCTAAACTTTTCAGATTATTTGATCTGAAATTGTTCCCAGTTAGTTGTGATTTGTCATGTCCACTTATGCATCATTATTAACCGTTATTTACCATTGCAGAAATGAGAGAACACAACCCAACATTTCAAATTATCAATAATTGGTGATTAAAGTACTAATTTTTCCTTATTTCCTCAAAATACAGCTAGAATTGAAAACAAAAAGGTCAAAAAAACAATACTGTGTTGTTTTCATGTCTGATCATCACAACCGACCTTTCAAATTTTATATAGAGTAGCTAGGAAAAAGTAATATTCACTTAACAGGTTTGGTCTCAGTTGTCTTTTCTGTTTAAAAATAAAATAAAATAAAAGTAATTATTTGTTCATTCATTAAATTCAGAAATTTTAGTTAAACTTCTGAGTTGAAATTTTGAATGCATTGTCCCATCTTTTTGTACAACCTTTTGTCAGTGGCTCATGTATCAAAATGCCCAGATAATTTGTTTCAGGTTTGGAAACCAAGTTTGTTTTTCTCTCATGTTTTTCTCTCATGTTTATGAATACTACCCAACTATTCCAAGCCAAACAACAGCTGCCACTGTTATTATGTAATAATGTATACACATATAATCTATATTTCTGTCAGGGAAGCAAAGGCATTTGGTAGTACTGTGTACACATCTGGGCCGTAGTTGATCCAAGCAAAGCATCCTCCTGAATTCAACTTACCATTATAACCATTTCAATAATTACATTTCAAAAAGCAATGGGGCATTACGGAACAATGTTGTTCATTTTAAGTTGGTATAAAAATTGATCTCTTCAAATTCATTGTCAAGGTGTCAGACAGAGCATAGTCTGAGAAACCTAGTTTTTAAATAATGTTGTAAGTAAGTTTAAAAAATTTAAACAAATTTGAAAAACAATATGTAAGGAATATGCCGCCTACCCCATGTTTGCCACACTGCAAGCGAATGGCACCCAGGAGCTGTCTACTGCTTGTGATGTTGCCTTCATCACATTGAACGTTTACAGTTCCTGTCTGAAAGAGAGAAAAAATTAAGCACCACAGCAGTAACAACTTTACTTTAAAAAACATTCATGAACACACACACACACACACACACACACACACACACACACAACACACCACACACACACACACACACACACATGCATAAACACACTTAAATTATATTTTCTCTGACTCTTTGTATTCATTCTCTGTCTCTGTCTGTCACTCTCAGTCTCACACACACGCAATGACACACATAGATTCACCATGCACGCATGTGCGCGTTTGCACGCACATGCACACGCACGCACGCGTGCATTGTGCATGCATGTTTCTAGTACCTTGAGGTTGACAAGGTGGCAGTCTCCCTCCTTTATATGGACACGGATGCTCTCACTCTCCAGCTTGTTGATTGTAACACTGCCGCTCCTGGTGCCTTTTACCTCCACATCTGGATCACATAGTTTGTTTTCTGTAATTGTGTGTGTGAGTGTGTGTGTGTATGTGTGTGTGTGTGTGCATGTGCGTGTGTGTGTGCGTGTCACTGTGGTTGTGCATGCATGTGAGTGTGTTTACATGTGTATGCATGCATGCATGAGTATGTGAGCATACATGCATATAAAATATATATGTCTGTGTGTGCATGTTTGTGGAGAGTGTGCCAGTGCACATGCATACATGTATGTATAGCTATGTACGTGTGTTGTTGTGTGTGTGAGTGTGTGTGTGTGTATCTGTGTACAACTCTACATGTGTGTGTGTGTGTGTGTGTGTGTGTGTGTGTGTGTGTGTGTGTTGTGTGTGTGTGTGTGTGTGTGTGCTTTATGCTACATTATATGATGATGTGTGTATGCATGTATATAATTACAAGTGTGTTTGTGTTGGGAATGTCTCCTATGCAAAACGTGGGCCTGCTACTCCTTAACTTACCAAAATTTATTGGCACAGAAATGACACACACCAGTGGGAGCTCCACCCCTGAAGGAACATCACACGTGACCTCCACTCTCCCCCCCTCCTCTTCCACAAGCACCTTCATGTCACACAGGTTGCCCAGCCTGCTCAGTTTGCTACTCTCCAGGGGTTCCTTGCTGTCTTCGGCATCATAAAACACCTTCACTATGCTCTTCTTGACATCAGGGTAGTCCACGGGATTCAGCGGTTGGACGTGAATGTCGAAAGGGAAGTCGTGCACACAAAGAGTGCCGGAGGCTTTCACTTCATTAAACCAAGCGTCTATCAGATTCTCCGAAGTCAGCTTGTCCGCATTTGTTCGGGGTAAGAGCAATGTGCTGTCGGTGTGAAATGATGTTAATAATCTTGGGCTCGGCATCATGGTATTACTGCCACTGCTTGAGGATCGATGGGCAACCAATAGTTCAGTATAAAGTACGCTGCTGTGATTCTTGTTGGACGCAGCTGTTAACAGAGTTCTTGATGAGCTTTCGCCATGTGGAGTGGTCTGTCGGCAGCACAGCATTCGCACGTGCCCCCTACCGAACTGTTGCCACACTTTGCTGACAAACTTGGCCATGTCGGTTTGGGTTCCTTTTGAAAATTTCTCAAAATCAATCCCAGACAGGATTTAATCGCACACAAATTAGCATATCCTGCCAGCTCATGTGTACGCTATCAACTATGTAATAATCACACAATCGTTTGGATATCTGTATCACAATAAGTCTACCCTGTCGAAGGACATGCTTGTTCGGTGAGATTATGAAAGTTGGCGTCCTTGACTTTTGCCGAAGTAAAGAGGCACAGGGGAAACAACTCCGCCTACAAGGGGAGTTGTCCTCTAGGTGGCTCATTTTTTGACGAAAAATGGCTGTGAACCAGACGACGACGACGAAATAAGACTGTTTTCCTCGGCGATGTAAATTTTATTCCTTGTCGTCGAAAATGGCTCATTTTGGTAAAGATCTGGACAACTTCTCTGCGGCTCGAACGGTCCAGATTACAAGTTCGGAAACGAATGAACATTTTACGGTACGTTTTCTAGTGGAGAGCGACAACTTCAGCTGATGCTGAAGGCAACAAAACTGGTCATTTGTAAATAGTACACAAATAGTATAGATCCTATACAACTACTGACGAAGTCAGACCGCTTCCTCGGAAGGGTTTTTCGAGGGTTTTTACCTCCCAAAATACCACAGTGTAATTAATACATTTAATGCCAGGGTGACTGTAAAGTGTCAAAATAATCAACATCTTCAACATGATGGTTGCGGTCGCTTCGCACTCACAGGAAGAAGAAGACTGTTTACTTCTGAAACAACGATTGTGCCAAATTTTGGGCGCACAGCGCCCACTAAAAAAGAGCAGAGTAAAAAAGATTTAGAATGTAGTTAAAAATAAATTGCAAGATTATTCATGACACCACTGCTACCTAAGAGAAGACCCAAAGCCCTGTGGCAATGTATTGACTCATGATAGTTTTTTTTTAATACATTCTGCCTACATGTATTCTGCATTCACAGTGTCATATAATTATGTCTGGCTCATACTCACATGAGTCAGTAGTTTTATACTGTAATATTAGTTGTAGAGTGTCAACAGGAAATTACTTGAATTGCTTCCATGTAGTTGTATCACCCGAGGAGCTTATTATTCAATTGATTTTTTTGTCATGTGATTTATGGAACAGTATTGTTGCTAAATATAATGCACAATATCAATTATCATAATAATTCTTATATTTTGTCAGTTGTACTATTTTTGAGTGCTGTTGATATAAAATTATGCACACATTTCACAGCACTCAAAAACAGTACGACTGACAAAATAATTACAGGAGTCTGAGAAGATGGTAAAGTAAGTATGGAAAAAAAAGCAAGCTAAAGATTACTCCATTGCACAGTTGCTGGCACTAGTGGCTGGCACTAGCGAATGTTTGCTCGCCGAACATACTTCGGACAGTTCAGTGAACTATGATTCGTTTCTTAATTGAACTTTTAGTTCGCCGAACATGGTTCAGACAGTCCAGACTTTACTTCATTCTCAACTGGCTTGTAATGAGATGCAAGCTTCGGCCTGAACTTGTGGCAGACGCGCAGCAGACAGCATGATCAAAAATGTAGGCTAAAGTCAAGTCAGTATTACATTCATCATCCCTCACAAGGTAAATCAACTAACTACTATCTCATTCTGGGTCTCCGAGACAAGGCTGTGCCTCCCACAAGTCAACAAATAAACAAATTCCCTCTGAAGCGAGTGGTGAACCTAGTGACACCGTCATCCATTTTTATTTTTATTTTTTCTTCATCCACAGGAGAGCTCTGCTCTCAGCCAGTCAGAGGCAATGATCGTCGAATAGGGCGAATGTTCCCAGAACATGTTGAGCGAAGCTTTTTGGAGTTGGAGCCCGAATATAGCTTCGACAAATACTTCCAACTAGGTTCGCGAAGAAAAGTGCGCCCAGTTAAGAACCAACTAGCTTCGATTCGCCGAATACTTCCAACTAGGTCCGCGAAGAAAGATTCGCCCAATTAAGAATGTAACAGCTTCCAGCTCCAAGCCTCGCTTTCTGGCACCTTCCCCTAAACTCTGCCAGAATTGGTAACACTACTGAAGGGGCACTCTATATCTCTGTGCACATGTCCACCAATGCTGTCACTGTGTCAGTGCTGTCCGAAAGGTTTGGGTACTTGTAAGACTGTGGAACCAACATAGCATTGAATCACACTATGTAAACATGAGGTGTGTCTGCCCCGGATAAAAAATGAGTTCTGTCTCAATTCAAATGATTTTGGTTTTATTTGTGATGATGTAAGCAATGTGGACAGTCAAAAAGATATGCTTAGTACGGTCTGAGTGGTCTGTTATACACTTACTGCAATGTGAACACCAACAAAAAATCTCAGAGTTAGCTGAGAGTTTTTGGAAACCTGTGGTGTAACCTGTTATGGCAGTGGTTGGAGGAAGGATGTTGTAAACTGGTGCTTGGAGTTTGGATCAATAATACAGACATTACACCAGCTAAGCTTTTAAAACTCACTGGCAGGTTTCCACGTCAATTAACATGTTACTCCAGACGGTGTATGGCTGCTGGCACTGGCGGAGAGCACCACAGATTGAAATGAGGTGGTGATAATTAGATGTAATTAGTGTTCTGGGTAAAAATGCTGTGATTACATAATTCCCATACATTAGTAAAACAAAAAGTTCTGTACTTCAGATGAGTTTTAAAGGGGAGTGGTGGTGGGTGGGATACAGAAAGCCAGCTGGATTTTTTTGATGCGAGTATATTTTTGTTTCAAAAGTTGCCATCCCATTTTCCTTTTCTTTTCTTATGTAAGGAAGAAAGAAGTCACGTGAATTTTTACCTACACAAAATTACACTTCACAATCATAGTATTTGTTCTTCAGTTGTTCTAATGAGTCACCAACTACACTAGTTTGTAATTTTCAAGTGGGGGCATCCCATGGTGGGGGTGGGGTGAGAAAGGGTTAAAATAGATTTCAACAGGTTAGTATTCTAGATTAGGAGCAGAAGTGACATCTTTTGGCAGGTTGTTATTGAATATTGTTAATGATATAACTTATATGGAATGTGATGGTTCCAACTTGAAGGATTTCTTGTATACTGTTCAGCTCAGGTAGGTATGGGGTTGGAAAGTATAGTGGGTAGATATTGTTTGTAGGGTCATATGACTGCTGAGTTTAAGAATCAGTTGGTCAAAGCACCATTGCAACAACAACAAACAACAACAAAGGGGGGGGGGGGAGAGAGAGAGAGAGAGAGAGAGAGAGAGAGAACTCCTGCAAGTAACCATTAGCTTAATATAAATTATAACTCATAAAGCTCCTAGTCTAGCGCATAGTCTGCCTAGCCTAGACTATGGTGAGAAAGAGAGGGAGAGTATTCAGCAGGATACATTTATCCATCTGTTAATCAGGAAATATGATCAGAAGGAAGTAAACATTGACAGTGATGTGCACTAGTGCAGTAAGTTGAGTAACAGTTGCTGGTTATCAGTGATATCAGCTGCCTTTACACCTTTAGTGTATTAGTGCATCCCACTCATGGTTGCACTTTAGTAGGCTGCGAATGTGTGTCTTAATGCTCACGTTTGTAACTATACTTGTACTTGTAGCTTTGTAACAATGTAAGGGAAGTATGCCATGCCTAAATATGTCATTATCCACACAGTTCTTTTTCCTTTTACTAGTTTTAGTCTGTACTGAGTGATCTAGCTGTTGTATACATATACATGTGTGTGTGTGTGTGTGTGTGTGTGTGTGTGTGTGTGTGTGTGTGTGGAGCACACACTCTCACTTTGTTGGTGTGAATTTTTTTTCTCATGAATTACGGTTTTCCTAACCTTTAAAGTTAAACCCCTTGTTAGTCACTAAACAGTTTGAATTTTTTTATTCTTGATTTTTCTGTTTTTTCTTTTACTGTAACTGTGGTAAAAGTTTTGAAGTTTTGAAGACCAAAAAGCTGTAGGATATATATATATATATATATATATATATATATATATATATATATATATATATATATATATATATATTATGTCTTTACTAATTATAATAATGGCCAAAGACTGCATGCAGACTGATGGTGGTGGTGTGTGTTACCCGGTATCCATCTGCCTTTCTTTATTCTTTATGCTTTTTATTTTTTGGGTATTCAAATCCACTGATAAATATTGTGATCCTGATAGTAACGACACTAATAGTGATACAATTATATATGATCCATGCACATTAAGGAGTAATTATCAGGTCCAGTCTATGGGGGGGGGGGGCGATGATGGTATTAGAGTAATTGTTTCCTGTAATCACTGTTCAAGCTGGTCTGTTTTGCTCTCAGTTGTTAGCTATATATATATATATATAATGCAAAAGTTGAGTAATGTAAAATTGTAGTTTTGTGGTTTTCAGACCTACACCATTGAAGTGACCGTGGGCAGCTATACATGGACGGTCAAACACAGATACAGTGAATTCCATGAACTTCATGAAAAGGTATGCAAGCAAATGAAAGTTCAGGGTTGTATGTTATGATTTATGGCACTTTCAGTGTTACTGCAAGTTAGCTCTTTCCAAGAAAGGGTAGCCTTTCATCAGGGGCTTTACTGTACCTTTTTCCAAGAAAGGGTAGCCTTTCATCGTTTTTTTTACTGTACCTCTTTCCAAAAAAGGGTAGCCTTTCATCAGGGTTTTACTGTACCTCTTTCTGAGAAAGGGTACGGGTAGCTTTTCATCAGGGGTTTACTGCACCTCTTTCCAAGTTACGCTTGAACCCATGTTGATGTCAACATTATGTGTTAGCTTTTTTGTTAAATTGCTGATGACATTTTCCATCCTGATGTGCATAATGTGTGTTATGCTTGTTCAGCGCTTTGAGCTGCAGGGTAGTTTCCCTCATTATCATTACCAATTGCTGTGTCTTCTGCGACAGCTGATTCTGGGCTACAAGCTGGACAAGAGCCTGCTGCCACCCAAGAAGCTGTTTGGCAACCAGACGGAAGCGTTCATCAAGAAGCGGCAGCAGGAGCTACAGGTGTACCTGCAAACTGTCCTGCACTACCTGGCCCATCACCCACCTCCCGCTCTCACCTTCTTCCTGGACTTCCACCTGTATGTGAGTGTACTGCTTCCTGTCTTTATTTTTCACCTCAGACATCTTCAGTGCATACAGGTCAGCTGGGACTTTCACCTTTTCACTCTCATTGACGGGAGCTGCCACAAGTATCATTTTTGTCATGACAAACGTTTTGTCGCGACATGTGGGGGGTAGGGGTTGGGGGGGGTGGGGTGGGGGGTGCCGCAGCGCCTTGTATGTAGTCCAGAAATGATGGTGGTTACATAGAAATCTAATGGAACCAGTTCAGAAAAAGTGGTCTTAAGAAAGGCTGGTCTTCTGCCTGGGTGGTCTTATATCATTGGTTTTACTGTACTATAATTTTACACCTGCAGTGATTTATTTTTCTTTTTTCTTTCCCAGTGCACTGATTGTGTTTTCCATTTCAGGAGATCCATGGCATCACACAAGCTCTGGCTGAGGATCTGTACAATAGAGGTAAGTGCATCAGGAAGGCCCTGTCTCTTGAAGGCTCAACTTTCAAGGTATAATATTCCTTGGGTCACATGTGCAGATGAGTTCAGGGGGGGGGGGGGGGGGGGGGGAGCAAATGTATGATTTTGATAACAGCAATATGCATACAGCATGAGATATTTGTCATTCAGTAAAGTATTTTTCAATGTTGATGTTGTTTTCTTCTAACCACCTGACATTCAGACAATGCATTTGGTTACTGAAGTGGGTCAGTGTTCTATTTCACATGTGAATTAATTGTCTGTCGGTAAGAGTATTCTATCAGATTGGGTCTTCATATTTTGAAGTAAATGGTCTTGAAAGTTGGAGAAAAGTTTGTGATTTATGGAGTGAAAGGTTTATTTTTGCTGTTGTCTGACAGTGACAGTTCAAAATGTGGTTATAAATGGACTGTGATTTCCTGCAACAGAGATAGCCATGTCAAAAGGGTCCTCCACAGCCACATAATTGTGTACCATGACTTTAATGCCAACTGTCAACTCCATTGTATCAGTGCTGCTGGTCAACATAAGCTTGGACTATAAGTGTTAAACTGTGTAATATGATGAGGTCAGAGTTCAGGAGCTGTGTGAAGGTCGTAGTGGCCATCCTGGGCTCCCTGTCCTAATAAGCCTTGTGGTTTCTGTGGACGTAAAGCAACATTGAACCATGCCACGCATTGGTCACAGCTTGTCCCTAATATGTCAACCCAACTTCTAGGAAATTAAACTCAACATTATCTTCATATGATGAGATCTCTAAAGGACAGCTTCTTGGGGCAGCACAATGCATTGGAATTAAAACTTTTTTTCTTTTTGTTTTTCTTTTTTGTATACATGTAGAATGTGCTTGGTTTTGTGTGTGAAGATTTGAACTTTATGTGGAACTCTTGTAAGTTGTCCGGTAGCCAGTACAAATACAAAAATGGAGTCTGTTCTGGGCAAAAAAAATTGAACACAAGAGTCAAACTGAACCTCCAACTCCTACTGTAGAGTAATGGTGATTTGGTGGCTGTCCAGGGGAGATGATTCTACAGTCCAAAGAAGTGTACCAGGTTACGCCTCTCCAGTTGTATTCCCTGACTGAACGCCTCAAGTTGCCAGAACCTACATGTGGTACGTCAGATATTTTTGTTGTTCTGCATGCATGTAGATGTACACTTATAGATACTCGCACAAAAACGCATGCACGTGCATGCCGCATGCACACACACATGCGCACACACACACACACACACACACACACACACACACACCCTCTCAGACTCAGAGACAAACACACACACACACATGCACACACACACACCATGAATATAATTATATATGTATGCATAAATATGTGATGGTCGGGGGGGGGGGGTCTACAATGATCTGCTTAAAAGCATAATCAAAATTAAATAGCTATGTTTCATTGTGCATCTCAGGTATGACCTGGTTGCAGTCTTGAAGCATATAACCAAAACATGTGACTATTCTTGTGTATATAATAATGTTTTTGTTGTGTGTGTGTCCATTTTGTTTGAGCACAGATAGTGGTGATGTCAAGAAGGACCTGGGTCATATACTGGACTTCATCACTCGGACCAAGCATTTGCAGGTAAGTTGTGTACCAAGCACTTGCAGGTGAGTTGTGGACCAAGCACTCGCAGGTGAGTTGTGGACTCTTTGCACTTTACAGTGGGGTTCCACTGTCTGAAAAACAGTGGTAGCAGTGCCCTTGTCTGCTGCATTGTTTTAGTGTACACTATTGGTTGCAGTCATTGAAGAATATAACCAAAACATGGTGACTATTCTGTGTATATAATAATGTTTTTGTTGTGTGTGTGTCCATTTTGTTTGAGCACAGATAGTGGTGATGTCAAGAAGGACCTGGGTCATATACTGGACTTCATCACTCGGACCAAGCATTTGCAGGTAAGTTGTGTTCCAAGCACTTGCAGGTGAGTTGTGGACCAAGCACTCGCAGGTGAGTTGTGGACTCTTTGCACTTTACAGTGGGGTTCCACTGTCTGCAAAACAGTGGTAGCAGTGCCCTTGTCTGCTGCATTGTTTTAGTGTACACTATTGGGTTTGCTTCATGTACAGATCCATGGTAATATGGTAATATCCATCATGTCCACAGACAAATGGTAACAGTGACCTCATACGTTACAAGCCATGGTAATGAGGCGAGGTGGGGGTGTTGACACCCTCTACAGTGATTACATGATGACAGCGACCTTGATCCATAACGTGTCTGTGACTGCACGCTTTAATGGGGTCACCCTGTCCACAGATTTGTGGCAGCAACGAGGAGGTTGGCAGCAGCAACATCAACATGAACCAGCTCCAGTTTGACCTCAGTCTCTTCAAGTCCCTGCAGTCTTTGGAAGTAAGTTTCACTTGGCTGCATCTGGGCAGCTGCCTGCATTGCAGCTTCAGAGGAATAGTAAAAATGATGAAGCGATAAATTGAAACAGCTGGTACGCCTCTTCCCCTTCCCCCGCAAACCATAGCTGAATATAGACAGGGAGTGGCGAGAGTGTGGTGTCGATTTTGACAACATAAGTCCTACTTCTGTTGATTAATTTTCTTAATGAAATGCTCACTTTATAGCTGAATATAGACAGGGAGCGGCAAAAGTGTGGTGTTGATTTTGACAGGATCAAGTCCTACTTCTGTTGATTATTTTTGTTAATGAAACGCTCACTTCTTGTCAGCCTAGTGTCTTCTGGAGAATTAGAATTAGGGCAACATTCGTGTTTGATATACAGTTTAAATACCTTTACAGCACATTTGTGTGTATGAGCTTTTTTAAGTTAATGTGCTGGTTTAAAGATTACTACTGTTCAGTTTTGATCAGTGTGTTGTACATGTGTGTGTGTGTGTGTGTGTGTGTGTGTGTGTGTGTGTGTGTGTGTGTGTGTGTGTGTGTGTGTGTGTGTGTGTGTGTGTGCTGTGTGTGTGCGTGTGTGTGTGTCGTGTGTGTGTGTGTGTGTGTGTGTGTGTGTGTGTGTGTGTGTGTGTGTGTGTGTGTGTGTGTGTGTGTGTGTGTGTGTGTGTGTGCAGGTTATCACATGTAACTTTCAGATGGTACAGGGACTTGAGACTATCAAACAAACCCTCAACGTCTTCAATGTCTACCGCACAGCCGCCACCATTAAAGTAAGTGTGAACATGGAGTCCTGGCGTCTTACTCAGGCAGTTTCAAACAAGTGACAGATGCCAGTGATCACAGTCTCTCATGTTACTTGTTTTGATGGTTGCATATAGTAATATACAGTCAGAAGCTGTTAAAATCTAGCCTGCACTGCTGTAGGTATCTGTGGTCTTTTTTGTTTTTTGTTTTGTTTTTTGTTTTTGGTTTGGTTCAGTCATTTTAAGTGACTGTAAACAATTCAGTGACCACTCTTGGTCTTGTCCTGTAAAAGCTCATGCCATCAGTTATACATTGTTCATCCTACTAACAAAAGTAACATGCACTGTTCACATGGATATGTTCTTGTGTTGCATTTGTTTTTGCTCTGCATAGCTATTCAAGTTAATTTTCACTGCACACTTATATATAAGTACATGCTGACACACTGAAAATTAGCCAAAGAGTTCAACACTTTTATTGGTTCCTTTTATCATTGCCAAGTAAGGATGACAGGTCCATATTGCCCAATTTTGTATTGAAAATAGGAAAATGATCACTGAAAATTGGATGGAGAGATGAGGGAGGCTTCAGGTAGATTAAGACAAGGAAGGGGTGGTGTTGGGGGGAGGGAGGGGGTTAACGGTGGCATGAAGGAATAAATATTATTTGGGACATGGTTTTGGGGTGGTGGGGGGTGGTGGAGATTGGATTCTCAGAGCTCTCCACTCAAGCTGTTACTCGGCATCAGTGCTAATGATGCTGGTGATGTAGGAAACAAAGATGTTGTGCAGCTGTGTGTCTCCATCTCGGCAAAAGCTTGCCAAAGGGACAAGAAGTGGCACTGGAGCCATTGACACTCAGCCTGGACCGGTGGGCAACCTGGGCCCAACTTTAACATGAAATTTGATGTCGTCAATTGATGTCCTCATCACTCTAAACACATTTTCTGTCTGTTGTGACACTGATTGCAAATCTTGCGCCACCAGTTTTTGAGCTTCCAGAATGATGTTGGGCCAGGGGTGACATGCAGTGGAGTGTGAGCCGCGCTCAACCCTGCCTTGCAGCAGCAGAGCCGGTCGTGGCTTGCGTCCATCCCAGGACAGCCAGGCGTAAATACACTGCCCTGTGCTCAGCCTGGAAATGTTTATTTTGTGGCGCTTAGTGACCACGACAGCAGGCTGGAAGTTCCATGATCTGTGAGGCATGCACTGTGACCCACTCCAAGCATCGCTTTCCAGCACCTCCCTCCAAACTCTGCCAGAATTGATCACACCACCAATGAGCTGCCAGTGCCCTCCGAAAGGTTTGGGTACTAATGAGACCATGGAAGCAACATAGCGTCCAAGCATGCACGCAAGCATGAGGTGTGCCGTGCCCATTGCAGGTTTTAAAAAAAGAAGAAAAAGTTCAGTCTCGATTCGAACAATTTTGGTTTTATTTGGTCTGGTATAAGCAACAGGGGTGGTTGTAACAGAAGTGCCAGGTATGATTGCGTGTCTGTTACAAACTTACTGCCGTTCGAGCACCGTCAAAAACTGTCAGTTAGTTGACATTGTTTTTTTTGGGAGGAGACCTGTGGCATAATCATTTAGGACAGTGCTTGGAGGAAGGGTGCTGTAAACCACTGCTTGGAGTTGGGCACTGTGAGTGAGTTGTAGTGGGAGTGGTTGCGTAACTAGCGATTGATTGATGCACGCTGCATTGCAAGGCTTGGGTTTGCAGGAGATAGTTCTACAAGATGTGCCACGGTGGAAGGCGGAGGATGGCACTCAGCTGGTCGGGGGCTGGGATCATGTGACCCGCGTTGACTTCAGCCACAACTTCATCAAGGAGATTGACGACAGTGTGGTAGGTTCCGCTTGAGCAGCACCTGGAGTTTGGGTGTCCCATCCTCTCACTCTCTCACTGTTCCTCCCTCTCACTCTCTCACTGTCCCATCCTCTCACTCTCTCACTGTTCCTCCCTCTCACTGTCTCACTGTCCCATCCTCTCACTCTCTCACTGTCCCGTCCTCACACTCTCTCACTGTCCCATCCACTCACTCTCTCACTGTCAAGTCCACTCACTCTCTCACTGTCCCGTCCTCTCACTCTCTCACTGTCAAGTCCACTCACTCTCTCACTGTCCCGTCCTCACACTCTCTCACTGTCCCGTCCACTCACTCTCTCACTGTCAAGTCCACTCACTCTCTCACTGTCCCGTCCTCTCACTCTCTCACTGTCCCGTCCTCTCACTCTCTCACTGTCCCATCCTCTCTCACTGTTCCATCCTCTCACTCTCTCACTGTCCCATCCTCTCACTCTCTCACTGTCCCATCCTCTCTCTCACTGTCCCGTCCTCTCACTCTCTCACTGCCCCATCCTCTCACTCTCTCACTGTTCCATCCTCTCTCTCACTGTCCCGTCCACTCACTCTCTCACTGTCCCATCCTCTCTCTCACTGTCCCATCCTCTCACTGTCTCACTGTCCTGTCCACTCACTCTCTCACTGTCTCGTCCTCTCTCACTGTCCCGTCCACTCACTCTCTCACTGTCCCATCCTCTCTCTCACTGTCCCATCCTATCACTCTCTCACTGTCCCATCCTCTCACTGTCCCGTCCACTCACTCTCTCACTGTCTCGTCCTGTCTCACTGTCCCATCCACTCACTCTCTCACTGTCCCGTCTTCTCACTCTCTCACTGTCCCGTCCTCTCACTCTCTCACTCCTTCTCTTCTGTTGTTGTTGTTGTGTTTTTGTCTCTAATTGTCTGTTTGTTTATTGCTGTTGTTTGTTAGCTGTTTTGTATTGGAGGTCTCTGTATGTTTATAGTCATACCATTTGTAATGGGTCAGATGGCCTCCCTGCAATGAAACATTCTGAGTGCTGAGTTCCCTCCCTTTCTGCTCTTGTTGTCAGTCCCACTATCTCATTCCCCCTTTGTCCTTCTCTCTTCCTCCTCTCTTTCTCTTTCTCTCTCTCTCCCCCCCCCCCCCCCCTTTTCCCATTACCATTATCCCCACCATCAGCTTTTGCTTTTTCGTAACTTGTATTCTTACCATCTTGGTATCAGTTTGCATTTCAGTTATACTGAAACAAATGTGATTATATTGTGTGTAGAACTGTGAGCCAGCCTTTTTGCGTGTGTTTTGGTGACTTGTGCTTTGGCCTAGCATGGAGCAACTGTGAATGTTGGGTTTATCCTGCTGTGACCCTGCGCATTTGATGAGATTTATATAAAATAGGCAAATTTATTAATGCAGAGATAATAAAGTCGTGAAAAAAGGAAAAAGTCCAAGAATGAGCTTTTTTGTGCACCTACAGCAAATCCTGGTAGCGAGAGGTTGATGAGATCATATACAAAAGGCAAATTTCTGAATGCAGAATCCAAACACACAAAAGGTTAAAAAGAATGCGATTTATTATGACAGATCACAACATGCAAATTTTGGGGGTAATCCCCTTTATCAAGCTACAAAGCAAACAACAGTTAAACGGTGAACAATGATGAAAAATGAGACCCAGAATGAAGACACTTATCTGCTTTCGGTTGAGCTGTTGTTTTTGCGTCCAGTGAATAAGTCCAAGAATGACCGCAAATCCAGGTAGAGAGATGTTGATGAGATATTTTTTTTAAAGTTTTTTTAAAAAAGGGCAAATTTCTCAATGCAGAGATATAAAAAAAATTAATATATATATAAATAAATAAAGTCCAAGAATGAACTAACTGTAGCTTGTGTACCTGCAGCAAATCCTGGTAGAGAGAGGTTGATGAGATATATTGAAAAAGGCAAATTTCTCTATGCAGAGACAGTAAAGATGTAAAAAAAATAAGAAAGAAGAAAGGAAGTCCAAGAATGAACTAACCCTAGCTTGTGCGCCCGCGCAGCAAATCCTGTGGCGAGCGGAGCACGTGAACCTGTCCCACAACCAGCTGGAGGGGGTGCAGCACCTGCAGTGGCTGAGTCAGATGACCCACCTGGACCTCTCCCACAACCGCCTGCACGTCCTGGACTCCCTGCACACCAAGCTGGGCAACCTCAAGTGCCTCCTGCTCACCGGCAACCTCATCGAGTCCTTGCAAGGCGAGCGCTTCTCAGGGCAGGGACAGGAAGGGAGGCTAGTTCTACTGCCAGGACTGGACATAAGCTGTCTTGAATGAATGAATGAAAATTTACATAGGGCGCATAAAATCGTCCGTGCAAAACCTGGCATGTTCACGGCACCAGTAGCTCTTGGTGCAGGAATAGCTCAGCTGGTAGAGCGCCGGACTGAAAAGCCATTGTGTAAAAGGCCGATGCAGGTTCGAGTCCCCTGGTGCAGTGGCAAGGGATTTTTCTTCCAAAGTTGAACTTTCACTGCAGTGTCTGTACAGCCCCTGTGTGCAGTCGCATGCATTAACATCTGTGTGCATGTTAAGAGTCACAAACACCGGCAGCCATACTACTGGACACTCGAAAGTACTGCACACACTAGTAGGATTGGATAACTGTTCTTGCGGCTGCTGTACCTTACCCTGGTGAGGCGACCCAAATTTCCTGCAAGGGATGATGAAATACTTTTTTTTTAACTCATAAGAGTCCTTGCAAGGCCAGTGGTTCACAGAGGGGCATAAGCTGTCTCCCTGCTTCTGAACTTCATGGAGTCTACATTGTACGTTGTCTGTACATTGCTACAGGTTTAAAAGGGCAGTTACAGCTCCAGGACTGTAAACTGTTTGCCACTACGAAGCCTTGAAATTCTTGCAAGGGCTGCTGCTCACACAGGGTAATTCCTGCTGTAGAACCCGCAGAAAGCTTTCTTGCTTATTTCAGGCTTTCTTGAGCCTGTTCCTGTGTTGCAGACTTTAATTTTGTCAAAGCCTCACTGCCTAAGGTGAGCCTGTGTGGTTGACAGGACGTTAAATTCCAGTTACTAACAAACCCACTCACTACCTGAGGAAATGCTAAGAAGTCTGTACTGAACACAGTGTAAGTGATTCAAAAAGCTTTCTTGCTTATAATATTTCAAGCTTTGTGGAAGCCTGTTGCTGTGTTGCAGACTACAGTCTTCTCTTGTCGTGTGGCTGACAGGACATTCAAATCCAATTGCTAACTCACTCACTTACTACCTGGGGAAATGCTAAGAAGTCTGTGCTTAACACAGTGTAAGTGATTCAAGAAGCTTTCTTGCTTAATTCAGGATTTATGGAGCCCGTTGCTGTGCTGCAGACTTCAGTCTTGTCAAAGCCTCACTACCTGAGGTAACCCAGGACGTTAAAATCCAATTACCAACGACATGGGGAGATGCTAAGAAGTCTGTACTTAACACAGTGTAAGTGGTTTAGACCCCAGTCTTTGATGAATTTAGACACTACTAACATCAAGCAAAGGTGTATAAAGCTTTCCAGAATAAAGCTCAGATTCTTCCTCTGTTCAAAAGAGAGGGCTTTTAAATTTTGTCCAGTTCTTTTAAATGCTGCTGTTTTTGGTTTGCGTTTAGTTTTTAGTTTTTTCCCCCCTCCTTCCGCAGTTCCCCTGATGCTGCTGTACTTGTTGAAGAAGTGAGTGTGCGTGTTGTTTCAGGGTTCTCCAAGCTGTTCTCCTTGGAGGTGCTGGATGTCAGTGACAACAAAATTGCAAAAGTGAGAATCCTGATGATCTCTTCACATGCTTTTATTTGGGGCTTTCATTTTGCCCCAGCAGTGAAGTAGCAAGGGTATAGAAAGTAACGTCCCCACTGTTGAAACCCTAGAGTGGTATCAAAGGTTCCATCTTACAAGATGGGAGTAGGTCAGAATATAGCCTTGATTGCTTTGCCTGCTGCCAGGAATTCTGCCTTTCTGATGAGTCCTCGAGGTTCATTGAACTTCATTTCGTCCTAAACCTCAAACAGAAGTGATGCATTTCATGAAAAGTGAATCTGACTTCTTGTTTTGTTTGTTGAGGATGGAGCTATTGTATGCAGGTTTGGCTGAAGCGTACATTTTATGTGTGTGTGTGTGGGGGGGGGGGGGTGTCTATATGTGCCAGGACAGTGTTGACTTCATAGGCTTTTATTCACTTGGATTTTTTTTTTCCTCTTTTCTGAAAGTTTCTCCTCTACCAGCTATTTTGCCTCAAGAAGTTACTGGTATTTAGTACAGCAGCAAACGACTGCAGCCTATGTGTTTTTTCAGTTCAGTTGATTTATTCAAGGAGTGATTGGTTGAGGGACACTTCGGTGGACTGACGGAGTGGTTGATTTGCAGGTGGAAGATGTTAGGCCAGTGTGTCTTTTGCCGTGCTTGGAGAAGCTGCAGCTGACCGGCAACCCTGTGACCATGACTGTTGACTACCGCACCAAAATACTGGAGATGTTTGGCGACAGAGTGGACGAGGTAAAAAAACGACCAGCGGTTAAAATGCAGCTAATCGTCCTGATGAGTGTGTCAGCTTAGAAAGCACTTTTGTGGCACTGAATTTATGGCGTTTTATGTGTGCATGGTATTTGTTATCGGTAAAGACAAAGTCAAATAAATTGACAGGACCTGGAAGCAACTGCCAAAGCAGTATTTTGCAGTTCATTGTTTTTTTTCCTTAACAGTGAGGCCTTCAGGAGGTTGAAGGTTTTGATTGGTCTTCACAGTTCAGACCTACATCCTCACAGTTCCCAGGCGGAAGCTCTGTTTCAGCCATGCTGCACCCTGCCTGAAAAGAAAAATGTCCTGTGAATAAGTCCGTGAAAAGCAAATTTAAGTCAGATGTGTCTGACGTAGGGGTGTGTGTGTGTGTATCAGTGTGTGTGTGTCTGCATGCATGCATGCATGTATGTGTGCATGCATGTGTGTGAGTGCCTGTGTGGACATGCCTCTTTGTGTGTGCGTGTATGGTGTGTGTATGCATGGGGCCGGGGGGCACATCTATGCTTGTGCCAAACACCTATGTTAGTGTTACTGAGGCAAGTGTGTGTGATGCAGGTCTCATTGGACAACCAGAAGGCCAGCCAGAAGGAGAAAGACACAGTGGCGGTACGACTGGCCTTGCAAAAAGCTCGTGATGCAAAGCCTAGGCAAGCCGCCCCACGCAAGGTACACCCCCCCCCCCACCCACACCCTTCCCCCTCTTACTACATCTGCATGTTATTTGGCGGTATTTTATTTTATTTTATATTTTATATGATCCATTCCCAGGAGGGAAGTTTCCTCTTAGGGTAGTCCCCCTCGCACCCCCAATAATTCTAATACAACTAGTTACACTACTGGCCGTCCAGTTATCCCTAATGTTAAGCTTTCTGCTGAGTTTTGCCAAGGCAGCGTTTTGCAAGTGCTGTAGCTCTTTAAAGGGGACCCCACGCGACAACACAGGATTTTTCTGCAAAATGTGAAAATATTTCCACTGGCAGGCTTTGTATGATGGTTTCTGTCAATGTGCAACAGAAGTGCTTTTTTTTTCTTTGCTTTTTTTTGCATTTGAGCTCTTTGGGACACAGCTGTGTTGGTCTTCTCCTTGCCAATGAGAAGCAGGAAAAGGCTGGCTCATGACAAGACATTTTGCTACACATGCTGACATTGTCACAGACGCAGAATGCCAGACAGAAAATGGCAATGCTGGTGGTGGTGTGTTTGTCAATATCAGAGATCAGCGTTTAACAAACTAGACCCTGAATCAGTCAGTGAAGTGCATAATGGCATGTGAGCATATTTTTTATTCCTTTCCTGTCAGTGTAGCCTGTGATGATTCTTTGCCTGGGGTTCCCTTTAACACAATGACTACACAGTCTTATGACGGTATCGATGCCCTGACTGGCACTGGTTTTGGCTGTTACACTTAATTATATATAGATAATGTTGCATAACTGATGTCTGTATGGATCGTGTGAAGCAATATGCATTCAGCGCTGTAGTATATTGCCTCATCGGATCCTGTGCGTACATCTTCAGTGAAGTAACATATGCACAGCAGTTGCATGTGGGGCGTTGGCTTTTCATTTTCTGCAAAGGACTGGACCAGCTGACTGCAGCACTCTTGAGACTAAAGAGAGGCGGAGAGGGTTACAGCCCAGCTGGGATGTGAACCTGCAGCTTTCTTGAACCTGGGTGCAATGCCTTAACCGCTTGGTTACCTGTAACACACTAATGTACAGTTTCATTCTGAAAGCGTTAGCTTGCCTGTACCCTTTTTCATCGCATCATGGGCGAATGTCACTTTAGCACCTGCATCTTTGATTCAAGTGAAATCCCTGATGAGACCAATTTCCAGACCTGTTTACTCATAGGATCTGGGTGTGTTTTGTATGCCTAAATTTTCAGCATATGAAAATACGAAAGTTAAGTAAATATTTTTAGGCCTTTTTTTTTCTTTTTTTCCAGTCTGGAATATGCCCAGTTCTGGGTTTTCAGTGGCACATCATGTGTAAGTCTTGTAACCTCTTGCTGCCATAGTGTTGGTTTCTGTGTTGGGCTTTGTGTAGTCTCAGCACTGAATTCTGAGGCTATTCAAAGCAAGGCTTGTATTTCCACTGCAAAATCTGAATGCTTGCCATTTTTCTGGAAGCCTTGTCAAAATGAAGCAGAAACAAGCTGATGGAGAATGTGCTAAAGCAGTGAGGAAACAAATGTCCTGTCACGATACAAATCTGGAGCCAAGAAATGGAATCTTCTGTTTCCAGATCTTGGGCATATTAGCAGTATTGCCACCCAGACTTTTCAGTAGCCCCGGTGTTAAAAACAACATGGATAAAAAGCCCTGCCCCTGGGCTGTGGCTAAAATTAGTAAAAACTGAAAATACTCTTTAACTTTTCAAAACATATGATATTAAAAAAAATAAAAAAACGTTTACTCTTACCTGTATTTGAGTGTAAACAGGTCTGAATCTCATAAGAGACCTCCCATGGCACTTGTGACCCTGCCTCTTGTCATTCTTTTGTCTCTTGGTTATTGTGTGGTTGATCTGTGGGGCAGCGCTTGGCTGTAGCTGTGGTCTGTGGCTTTTGTTGTTTAACTCGATCAGGTTGCGGTCAAAATGGGCACGGTTCCCTCAGATCACACCCTTTTGGGGCATTTTGAAAAAATCCCCCAAAATATAACCTCAAACAGTACAAACTTTAAACAGTTTTAAACAGATGAAAGTGTGAACTTTAAGAACAGCATCTTACCTGTAGGAACAGATTTTTGTTGACTTATGACCAAAGAGGTATGCAAAGGGGGGGTGGGGTGGTGGTAAAAATCCACCCCTAGTCACCCAACAAAATACACTGTTCTACATAGTCTTGACACAAACCCACTGAGATTAGTAGGTTTTACTACAAAAATGTTTCCAGTGAAGATAAACCAGACACTATACACACAGTCAAGTGATTTCACACTGTGGCTAATGAACTTCAAATTGTGCCTTCACCTGGATGCCGCCATGTTGTTTTTAAGAAAGTGTGCCAGTCACACATGCAATGGAAAAAATATGCCACAAAACCAGCCAAATCACTGCATTAGTAATTCAAGGAAGGGAACACAAAGGAAAATGGACAAGCTTCCATTTACTGCCTGATTTGTGTCCCTTGCGTTTCTCATGTTGTCATGTTAAAATTGCAAACATCCATGGGAAGCCTTCTTCCAACACAGCTCCAACAGTCAGTGAGAGTGTCTGACAATTTGAAAGAGTTAAATTAACGGGCATGTGTTGTGTAAAATATCTTCAGATTCCTTCCGTTGCCAGTCTCTCTGACTTTAGCTGTGAGTACTTTTTTTGGGACTCTTTTTGCCTCATCCCTCCCCTCCCCATCCTTCCCTCCTGCTCTCCCACCCTCCAGTTCCAACCCTAGGTTTATCATGTGTGTTGGCACTTTGTTTTCTATTTTTTATCCCAGTTCACTGAACCAGCACTGACTGGAGGCCAGTGCAAAGTGACCTGGTGTTGACAGCTTGAAAATGCCCATTCTTTATGGACATTGCCGGCTTGAAAATGCCCACCCTTTCTGGACATTGCCGGCTTGAAAATGCCCACCCTTTCTGGACATTGCCGGCTTGAAAATGCCCACCCTTTCTGGACATTGCCGGCTTGAAAATGCCCCGCCTTTCTGGACATTGCCGGCTTGAAAATGCCCTGCCTTTCTGGATGCTGACAGCTTGAAAATGCCCCGCCTTTCTGGACATTGCCGGCTTGAAAATGCCCCGCCTTTCAGGACACTGACAACTTGAAAATGGCCAGCCTTTCTGGACACTGACAACTTGAAAATGCACAGCCTTTATTAGCACTGCAACCCTGCACAGCATTTGACTTGAGTGTCACTGTTGCATCTCTCCTCCTCCTGCACCTTTCTCCTCCACCATTTTTCTCCTTGCGTATAGCACATCTGTTCAGGCACTGTGCACTGTACCTCCATGTCCACTTAGCCTCTTTTCTCTTTTTTTTTTCTTCTCTAGTTTTGCACACAGGTTGCAGGCGTGTTTGATACAGTAAGAGGCGAGTGAGCTACAGAGATAGACACCAGTGGCTGGTTGGTTAGCACTCTCACCTGTTTTGTTGTTGTTGGTGTTACGCACCAAGTACTGCTTCACCCTGCAACACTCCCGTTTGCAGCGCCTCAGCCACTGCTAACTATTGTTGTTGTTTTCAAGGGGAAAAAATTGAATCGCTGCTGGTGAGAAGGACAAGTGATAAGAGGATGAGGAAAAGGTACTCGCCTGTAGAAGATGGGTTACAGATAATAATAAAAAAACATACACTTTGGCATTTTGACAGATGTGTATTGGTGGGGGTGGGATGGAAAAGAGTTGGTGTCAGTTATGTATATAGACACATCATGTTTGTTTTACTGTACCCCCCCCCCCCACCCCCCCACACCTTTCATCCCACAGAACTCCTCCACTGCCAGTCTTTCTGACCTATGTATCTTGGGGGCAAGGGGGAAGAGCCTTGTGGTTTCCGTGGACGTAAAGCAACATTGAACCATGCTCACGCATTGGTCTCAACTTGTCCCTAATGTGTCAACTGACATCCACAGATATTAAACGAAGTCCCCCTAGTGCCCTGCCAGCTGCCCCCCCCCCCCCCCGCTCCTGCCCCTGCCCTGCCCATCCCAACTGCATGTCTCTCTTTCTCTATGCCTTCAGTCCCTGCCATGTGCTCTTCTCCTTCCTCCCCCCCGACTTCCTTTCCTCTTGCAGAACTCCTCCGCTGCCAGTCTTTCTGACGTGTACGATGAGAGGAGGGAGACCCCGCCCCCTGCCCAACCCACCTGCATGTCTATCTCTCTACCTTCAGTCACTTCCATGTGCTTTTCTCACTGCACCACCCCCCACTTCCTTTCCTCTTGCAGAACTCCTCCACTGCTAGTCTTTCTGACGTGTACGGTGGGAGGGGGGAGACCCCGCCCCCTGCCCTTCCCACCTGCGAGTCCGTCCCCTTCAGTGGCGCCACCGTACGCAGCAGCTCAGGTAATCAAGTAGGTATAACTCTCTCACCTCACTTTCGCTTGGGTTGCTTGGGTTGCTTCCCTTTTGTTTTTCCTGTTGTTTTTTCTCTCTTCTTCTGGTGCATGGTTTTCCACAGCTGTTGTAGTGCTGTGTGCTTTTAAAATCGGTTTTTGGTTGCACTTGGTTGTTATTTGATCTTGAGCTAGTGAGTGAGTGAGGGTAAAATTGGGTTGCTGTTAACATTTTGAGTGGTGGGTTGTGGCATTTGAGTAAATAGCAGTTTTGAGTGTCAGTTTCAAAACCATTATTGTTTTCATAGTCGGTAAAGGGCGCATTACAGAGCTCAGGAGCTGTGTCAAAGGTGAAGCGGAAACGTCCTGGGCTCCCCATCCCTAATAAGTCTGTAAAGTCTCTGTGGAGGTAAAGCAACATTGAACGTACTCCAGTCAGAGCTCAGGAGCTGTGTGAAAGTCGAGGTAGACGTCCTGGGCTCCCCGTCCCTAATAAGTCTGTACAGTCTCTGTGGAGGTAAAGCAACACTGAAGAAGAAGGGGTGCAAGATCTGTGCTCAGATGCACCAGTGCATTCGTTATGCATGTAGAAAGTAAATGATTTTATCATTTCGTTAGATGACGGATCTTAGCATGCATTGTGTTCTGAGAATATTAGTTTTGCTTTGGTATAGCCGTCATGGTTGACAGGGTGTTATTTTGTCCCTAGTATGTCCGCCCAGCATCTGAGGACATCGAGCCCTGTTCATGTCAAGTCACTGGGTGTTAAAAACCAATTGTCTATCAATTGTTATGTAACATTGGATGCGATGTTACCCATTAAGTAGTGACAGATGTTTTTAAGTGGAGTGGGTGAGTCCCATATGGGTGAGTATTCTGATGGGCATAAGAGCATGTTTTGAATTGCTTGCAGTACTGTTTTTGGTGGTGGCGGTGGTGGTGGTGGTTTTGTGTTGATTGGTGTTGTTTTGTGTGTGTGTTGTTGTTGTTGTTGTTGTTGTTTGGGGGGTAAGGGTGGGGGGCGTGATTTTGTGTACAATTAATGAGAGCATCTGTTCTTTCTTTCAGTTTTTTTCTGTCTTTTTTTCTGTAATTTTATGTGTCTTTCTTTCCATCTTATCTTTTCCAGTCCTCCTCCTTTGGTTGATTCTAAAGCCATTCTTAATATACAGTGAAATCGCTTCCATCAAATGTCTTTAAGGATTTCAACAAGGCCATGCTTTTTCAAAGTACATTGCAAGTCAGGTTGGGCGGTCTTGGTAATACGTCCGAAGCTGATTTCTGATTGGCTCAGAATACCAGGTGCAGATAAGACCATGCTTAGGAGAAGACCACACTGGTCATGCGCACTTTCCAGAATACCAGATGCAGGCAAGACCATGCTCAAGAGAAGACCACACTGGTCATGCACACTTTTCCAGAATACCAGGTGCAGGTGAGACCATGCTCAAGAGAAAAGCACATTGGTCATGCACACTTTCCAGAATACCAGGTGCAGGTAAGACCATGCTCAAGAGAAGAGCACATTGGTCATGCACTTTTCCAGAATACCAGGTGCAGGTAAAACCATGCTCAAGTGAAAAGCACATTGGTCATGCACTTTTCCAGAAAACCAGGTGCAGGTGAGACCATGCTCAAGAGAAGAGCACATTGGTCATGCGCACTTTCCAGAATACCAGGTGCAGGTAAGACCATGCTCAAGTGAAAAGCACATTGGTCATGCACCTTTCCAGAATAACAGGTGCAGGTAAGACCATGCTCAAGTGAAAAGCACATTGGTCATGCACTTTTCCAGAATACCAGGTGCAGGTGAGACCATGCTCAAGAGAAGAGCACATTGGTCATGCGCACTTTCCAGAGTACCAGGTGCAGGTAAGACCATGCTCAAGTGAAAAGCACATTGGTCATGCACTTTTCCAGAATAACAGGTGCAGGTAAGACCATGCTCAAGTGAAAAGCACATTGGTCATGCACTTTTCCAGAATACCAGGTGCAGGTGAGACCATGCTCAAGAGAAGAGCACATTGGTCATGCGCACTTTCCAGAATACAAGGTGCAGGTAAGACCATGCTCAGGAGGAGAAGACCCCATTGGTCTTGCCCCCCCTTTTCCAGAATACCAGGTGCAGGTAAGACCATGCTCAGGAGGAGAAGACATTGGTCATGCGCACTTTCCAGAATACAAGGTGCAGGTAAGACCATTCTCAAGAGAAGAGCACATTGGTCATGCACACTTTCCAGAATACCAGGTGCAGATAAGACCATTCTCAGGAGAAGAGCTGAGCACATTGGTCATGCACACTTTTCCAGAATACCAGGTGCAGGTAAGACCATGCTCAAGAGAAGAGCACATTTCCTGACTCCCTAGGGTGTGCCCTTCTAGAGGTTCTTAAAATGCACTGCCAGCAGCAACCTGCAGCAAATGATGACGTAGGTACCGCAATAATAATAATGTACACTTTTATGTGCTATTTCTTTAGACTGGAGCACATAGCCCATTACAAAGCAAAGAACCAAAACACAGTCAAAACAAACTCGTGCACACACACATACAAGCACCACACATGCTCACATGCACACACACGCCCGCATGCACACATGCACATGCGCGCACAGATGCGCATGCACACCACACACACACACACACACACACACACACACACACACACACACATGCATACAGAGTCAGTAGGGCAGCTTGAAGAGGTGAGCTTTCAGATAAGCAGCTACAGACAGTGCACACACCTGCTTGGACTTGGATGTGAAAACCTGAGTACTGCTGCCTCCATACTGGTCACTGATTGGCTGGTTTGATGTTTGGACACATATGACACCAGTCTGCTGGATGAGTGGTGGTGATGCATATTAAGAATGTATATATATATACATATATATATATCGTATATATATATATATGTAGAGATAGAGAGAGAGAGATTGGTATCTGTGTTGCTCATGATAGTAATTTTGCTGTAGACTAGTCCCAACATGATTTGAGTATCCAGACACAATTAACTCCCATCATGTGTTGATTCTGCATGAGCAGTCTGAGCCTCGTTCTGTTTCAGATTATGATTTGAGTATTATGGCTTGGGAATGTTGGTGTCTCTGGTTTGGTTGCTTTGAGTTGGGGGGGGGGGGGGGGGGGTATTTGTGTTCTTCTTGTTGTTTTGTTTGTCCTCTTGCTTTTCTGTGCCTCATTTGTTTGCTGTTGTCTCATTATTTTCCTGTGTATGAATGGTGTTTGGTAAAGGGTTTTGTGTCAACCTTGTACTTTAAAAAATAAAGTGCTTGAGGAAAATTTGTTATTGGAAGGTTTCAGATTTATTGTTCACTTTGCACTTTAAAAATAAAGTGTTTCATCCAGACAGTCAGTCACTTAATGTGAATACTGACTGAGTTTTCACTTTCAGATCTCTAAGGATTTGCTCGTTTTCTTGTAATGATTAATAAGTAATATTACCTTAATTTTTAGACTGCAAGCTAATGAGGCACTTGTAAATTTGTCTGCCCCTTCCCTGTCCCCTGCCCCCCCCCCCCCTCCAAATTTTTACTCACAATTATAGTCAGTCCATATATGTATATTATAAGGCTCTCCTGGAGATAAGGTGCAAAAGTGGGCAACGTAAATGATGACCAAGAAAGCAAGAGGGTGAAAAATGTCTGCTAAAAAAAATCTGAAACAAGAATGACTGCTGGCATTCTAAAACAAGATTGAAACATAGAAAAGGTTAAAAAGAATGCTATTTATAATAACAAAATGTGCAAATTTTGGGGGTAAGCCCCTTTTTCAAGCTACAAAGCATTTTTACTGTTTAACTGTTGTTTAAGTGTTGTTTTATAGCTTGAAAAAGGTGCTTGCCCTGAACATTTTGTATGTTTTATCATAATAAATTACATCCGGGTTTTTTTTCTTTTCTTTTTTTCTTCGTTTTTTTAACCCTTTATGTGTTTGGATCCTGTCTGCAAAAGTTTTTTGAGTTTTAAAGAGAGGAAAAATAAATATCCCCCCCCCCCCCAATTTTTTTAATAATAATAAAAATAAACACACAGTTTGCATTAATGTCTGTTTCTGGTTCCAGCATTAGGTCAGCAGCAAGGGGGAGGGTGTTCACGCATGAGCAGCTCCGCGCCCCACCGCCACCTCCCCTACAACATGTCCCTCCCAGACTTGAAGCACACACCCCACCGTTCTTCGGGCGGCATCTTTGTTCCTGGACACAACTCACCGGGGCAGGTGAGTAAGGCTGCTTTTAGTTTTAGCGCCTGCAGGGTTTGTGTGGTCTTGACTTTACAGAATAGGAAAAGCTTGGGAAAACTGAAATGCCTTTTTTTCTGGGTCTGGAAATATTGGGGAAAGTGGCCTTTTCGTTCAAGGTCTTGGTAAGTTTGTGAATTTCATGAGTATGGTCAGTGGTCAACAGTGGTCAACAGATAATCTGTGGAAGGGGGATTCAGAAGAAAAACAACTGGAGTCACTTCACTATGCTTTTGTGAGCACAGTGTGCACTGTGATGTGAAAGAGTCCATGTCCATCGTTTGAGAAGAGAAGGCCTGTGAGATTGTCGCACATGTTAAAGATCCCGTGTCCATCGTTTGAGAAGAGAAGGCCTGTGAGATTGTCGCACATGTTAAAGATCCCATGTCCATCGTTTGAGAAGAGAAGGCCTGTGAGATTGTCGCACATGTTAAAGATCCCGTGCCCATCTTTTGAGAAGGCCTATGAGATTGTCGCACATGTTAAAGATCCCGTGCCCGTCTTTTGATAAGAGAAGGCCTGTGAGATTGTCGCACATGTTAAAGATCCCGTGCCCGTCTTTTGAGAAGAGAAGGCCTATGAGATTGTCGCACTTGTTAAAGAGCCCATGCCCATCTTTTGAGAAGAGAAGGCCTGTGAGATTGTCGCACATGTTAAAGAGCCCATGTCCATGTTTTGAAAAGAGAAGGCCTAATGGCCAGTGACATGGAAGCACACTATTATGTGTTAACATAGTAGCAGAATAAATCAAAATAATGATTTGTGGCTGGCTCTTGACGTATTTGATACCTTTCCCACACATGCCAGCCTTGATCGTGGCATTAATGGTACAGACTGCTGGGTACGAAATAGCAGCACTTGCAGTTGTTGTTTTTCCCCTGTGGCATTCATACATACATTTTTAGCAAACAGGACCACAGATTGATTGAAAAACTGCTGTGTCTATTCTTTGTTCCATTCCAGTTGACAGGGCCAGCAGCTGTGGGCGCCTTGGGATTCAGTGATGCAGATTACTGCACTCTATGAGAGTAATTATTAAAGGGGACATGAAGCAAAGAAGTACCACACAATGTCTTTCTCTGAGCCCGAATGAATATGGAGAAGAGAGAGATAGGAGAGGACAGAGAGAACTGAATCAGTTGCAATTTATGAAAAAAGGGAAAAATGTACCATCTTTCTGCCAAACTGCAGAGACCTTTTTTGTGCACCTCAAAAAGGACAGAAAACCTTAGAATGAGGAAACCTGACGAGCACTGCCCAGAGCTGCTGCTGCAGGCACAGTGCTGATGTCTGACAGTGACTGTGTCTTGGTCTTTGTCCTGCCAGGCCTCCCTGTCATCGTGTACCAGCGCCCAAGAAATGGCGGTTGAAGGGGCGGAACTCCCATGCCCCATACCGGAGGCCCACCCCTTTGACCCCTCCTCCGAATCCAGGCCAGCGCCCTCTGTGGGAAGGTAAGGCATTAGTTCAGTTTAGTGTTGCTTTACGTCCAGAGACTATACAGACTGTTGGGGACAGGGAGCCCAGGATGGCCACCTTGACCTTCACACAGCTCCTGAGCTCTGATTGGTTTTAGAAGTAAGTCATTATTGTTCTTGGTTCCTTTTATTTAGCACTGTTCTCCGCTCTCGAGCAGATTCACTGCATTTCATGTGTTTTTAGTGCATGCTTCAGTTATTTTAGTGTTCCCGTAATCTAACAAACTCAGACATGGACTAAAGGATGTTTATAGTGCATTTGCAATCTTTTTGTATGCGTGTACAAAACGTTTGGAGTGCATGCACCCACCCACCCTCCACCTGCTCACTCTTCAGTGCTGTTGCCCTGATATCAGCACCTTGGTTGACTGGGTAGTCACCCTGATATCAGCACCTTGGTTGACTGGGCTAGTCACCCTGATATGACTGCCTTGGTTGACTGGGCTAGTCACCCTGATATCAGCACCTTGGTTGACTGGGCTAGTCACCCTGATATCAGCACCTTGGTTGACTGGGCTAGTCACCCTGATATCACACCTTGGTTGACTGGGCTAGTCACCTTGATATGACGCCTTGGTTGACTGGGCTAGTCACCCTGATATCAGACTGGACCTTGGTTGACTGGGCTAGTCACCCTGATATCAGCACCTTGGTTGACTGGGCTAGTCACCCTGATATCACCACCTTGGTTGACTGGGCTAGTCACCCTGATATCAGCACCTTGGCTGACTTGGCTTGTTGCCCTGATATGACTGCCTTGGCTGACTGGGCTAGTTGCCTTGATATCACCACCTTGGTTGATAGGGCATAAAAAAAACAGTTAGTTGTCTGGGTGTAAAAAAACAAGTTACTCTTCTTCAGCACTGTTGCTGGGAGGTAAATCTGTTTATTGCCTCACATTTCTGTGCATCCATTCCATGAGAATACGACAGCATCTCGAAACGAGTTGTACTGTATTCTGTGCCAGGAAGGAATACAGCGCAGCAGACCTGCCCACCATGACCTCCTTGGACTTCGTGTCCTGGCTGGAAGACCGCCTGCTGAGTGAGGACAGCAGCGCCCAGCACCCTCCTGCCCCCTCCCTGGACGACCTGGGGGGGAGCATTTCGGCCTCCTGCGATCAGGTGATGGACGTGATGTGGTGCTACGCTCAGCAGTACTCCTCGCTGGGAGCCATCTTCCCCTGCTGCACGGTGCTCACCACCACCAAAATCATCGTGGAGAGACTGTCGGGTTTGGCAGAGGACAGCAGCTTTCCAGGCATCCCAGAGCTTCGCCCCTGCATTATCCTGCCCCTGGGCAGCATTCAGCACGTTGTCGTCGGCCCCTGCCACGCCTACCTCCGCCTGGAAGAGGCGTTCGTGGGCAAGGGTGGCCTGTTCACGCTCTTCGCCGTGGAGACGCCAGTGCTGACGCATTTCGCGGACATGCTGAAGGACTGCTGCATGCAGCTGGACGTCACCAACCCTCTGGATGTCCTCGACCTTTCGCACCGGTCCGATCTCCTGACGGAGGTGTGTCGTCGGGAGGAGAGCCTGGGTCTGCCGTCTGACCGGCTGGCCTTTGCGCAGCTGGTCAAGGTCAAGGAGCGCGGGGAGGTCAGGGCCTGCCTGCTGGTGCTGTCGGAGAACTCTGTCTACTGCCTGGACACGGCCTGCGTCTACTGGCCCCCGGCCACCTTTGAGTCGGCCCACGAGGGCACTATCCACCTGCAGGTGCTGAAGGAGTTCTCCATCGTGGACCACATCGTCGACCTGGCCCTGCACGCCGGTCGCTCGGGCGCTACGGCTGCCACAGGCCAGGCCCGAGTGGACTTCACCCCGACCACCCTGACCATGCAGGTGAAGTCGCCTGGAGTCCAGGGGGAGCTGGTGTTCCTCTTCAGCGCCTGCAGCTCGCGGGACACTTTCCTGGACCGCCTGACCAACCTGAGGGCGGAGCACGCCCACCGCATGTCACCGTCCATCCGTGAAGCACCGGAAGGTGGCAACGAGAGCCAGGACCTGGCCGACAACAGCTTCCAGTCGTGCGAGAGCGGTTGCTCCCCCTCCAAGGAGCCCTGTGACATCAGTCCCCAGAAGGGCGTCCGACCCGCGCGTCCGAAAGTGACCATCAGGCACCCAGGTTCCTCTCTGCCTTCCAGCTTTGATTGGAAGGGCTACTACTTCAACGGCACGCCCCTCAACACCTCCCACACCACTAGCAACGGGGTCTGCGTGGAGGTTGAGGGTCCGGGCACCCAGGGGGGCGAGGTGCAGGTGAGTGTGGAGGCGGCGGTGCCCGGCAAGGACTACCTGTCGGACATCCAGTCGAGCGGGGAGGTGGAGGAGGTGCCACCCTCGCCGTTCGAGCAAGAGTTGTACCAGGCGGTGCGGACGTACGAGCTGCTGCACCCCGTGCCCACCCGCATGCGGCCCATCACTCTGATGAATGGCCGTGAGGTGGCGGCCTTCTTCTACAGCAAGATCGCGGGCTCCCCCTCCTCATGTTCCTCCCCCGGAGAGCGGAGCGCAAACGCCACTGCCACCTCTGCCGCCACTGTCACTCCCCCGCCGGAAGAGCTGCGTCACGTGCTGTGGACGACGGTGGTCCCGTACACGGACCCCGCCAAGGAGGTGGTGACCCTGGTCATGCTGAGCACTCGGGCCATCTACCTCGTGTCGGACTCCAGCGCCAGCACCTCCGCCCCCAACGCCCGCCCATCCTGGATGACCCACAACCGGCACAAGTCGGACTCGGCCGTCAGCTGGCACTCCAAGTCCCCCTCCCCCAGGGGGTCGGGGTCGGGCCGAGGGGGTCAGTGGAGCAAGGTGAAGCCCTACGCCGTGCTGATGCTGAGCGACCTCCTTCAGGTGTCCATGGGGCTCTTTGACCAGTTCCTGCGCCTGACGGGCCCCGTCGCCCACGCCGTCTACACGCTGGCCACGCGCGACTCCAAGCAGACCTCCAGCTTCGTGGACAAGCTGAAGACCTCCCTGTCGCTGATGGTGTCTTCCCCCTCCCCCCTCGGGGACAAGAGCCCCACGGACATCGAGCAGGACTTCTACCACGCCTTTGCCAAGCGCACCAACTCCACGGTGGAGGGGCTGGTCTACACTCACCCCAGCCAGGTCACCTTCCTCTACCCCGGGGACGATGCCATCGACGACATCCTCTTCCTTGTCAAGGCCAGGGTCCAGGCCGCCTCCTCCTCGGCGGGGAGCTCCGGCAAGCTGCCGGCGTCCTCGGGCCCGGGGAAGGACGTCATGTGGCTGTACATCCTGGCGTACCAGCTCCTCCCGCCGTTCACGGAGAGCGTGGCGGCCGTGCCGCCCGAGCGGGTCCAGCAGCGGAGCATCATCGTGACCAGCCGCCACCTGTGCCTGGCGCGGGAGGACACCGTCACCTACCCGCTGCCGGACTTTGTGCGGGGGCTGCCGGAGCAGCCGCAGCACGAGGTGGTGGAGACGCGGCGGCTGGAGAGCCTGAAGCGCATCCTGCTGCCCCCCGCCAGCCCCCACGTCCTGAGCCTGGTGTTCTGGGACGAACCCGAGGAGCTGGTGGTGGACACCAACATGCAGCACTTTGGGCCGGCAGGGGGCGCGGGGGGCAGGGGGAGCAGGGAGATTGTGCCGGAGGTGGTGCTGAAGCTGTACATGCAGAGCCAGCGGGACAAGGACAGACTGGTGCAGACCCTGCAGAAGCAGTGGAGGGAGCTGGTGCCGCAGGTAGGGCGCATTCTGGACGTGGTGCGAGAGTAGCCAGGCGTCGCTTGGCTTCGCAGCTGACGCTCGTGAGAGTCGTGACGCAGGTTGATCCGTTTCGGGCGTTAAAGTAAACTGAGGTCTGGTTCGGAGGTCCCAGCGGAAACTTTGGTGGGGACCTGTGCCATAGGTTGGTGCCGTGTGAGATCAAGAGTAACTGTAACTTCTAGGCATCAGATTAACGAGAATCATGGCCCGCTGATGATGGCTACACCCTGAGCTCCTTGCAGTTAAGAGACGCCTGCAGAAACAGTGGAGGGAAATTGTGCCTCAAGTCCGTTGCATTCTCCATGTTGTGGGGGAGTAATAATCAGTCCTGAAAAAGTTGCAAGTTTTCTACTAGGCCACCAGAAAGTCCACTAGCCCAAAGGATCTATTACTAAAATTTAACAAAATGAAACGAGAAAGACAAAACATCAAAACTTCCAGGAGAAATGTGTTTGATTTCCATTTTGCCCTTGGCCTTGTTTTCTCAGATTTAGTTGCCTTGATATAACCAAACTGGTTGACTGGGCATAAAAAACAAAACAAGTTACTTACTAGCTGAGTTAAAATAGTGACGCCATCATTTTGCACATGACGCTGCTCTGATTTTTTGTCTGTTCATTAAAACATTGGATAAGAGAAGTCGTCATCGCTGAAGACAGGGTTATGACTTGCCTGATGGGCTAGTGGTTTTTAGTTTCAACTCACCCAAATGTTTTTCTCACTCTGCCTCAGGTGACCAGTCAAGTGTATTTCTGCAACCCTGGATGATAAATGATAAATAATAATAAACTGTGAAAATGAGAAAGACTCTCTGTCTCTGCATGCTGATCCTGTTTTGGTTTTAGCATTGGAGAAGTACAAGTTCTGAGACCCTTTCTGGTGGGAACTTGTGCTTTGAGTTCCAGGTGTTCTCATTGTGGTGCAGGGTTAATTTAGACTTTGTGTTTTAAATAATTGTGTGGGTGATGTGGTCAATATGGCATGGTGGTTGATGTGGGCATTCCTTGACAGTCTTTTTGCAGACATCTGAAAACTCATCAGTTTGCAGGCAACTGAAGACTCCTCTGTTCTCAGCCAAGTGCTGAGTGGCGGCATTGACTGACACCCTTTTCCCCCACCACATTTTTGTTTTTTTGTGTCTCTGAGTGTTTCTTAGCTCTGTGTCTTTGAGAACACAACCGCACTGTGAGCATGACTTGTAGGTGTACACAGATACTGAGCGTTCTACAAGTCTGTGCAGTTACCTTCATCATGATCATCGCCATCCTCATCGGAAATACGTGCTTCAGAGTGCAGAACGTCTTCTTCTTTTTTCCCCGTCTTTTCTGGGGACAGTAATATTGTATTGTACACTTGTGAACTGCAATGTGCAATGAGGGATTGTTGCTTGACAGTACTTGCTCACCCTGTTGATACCACTGTGGTAGTGTGAAAGGTAAAGTAATGTGCTGACGTTTTTCTTTTCTTTCTGCGGCATTGGAGTTATTTGATAATTAATGCTTTTTTACTCTTCCGCAAGTAGTGCCAATAGTCATTTGTACATATACACCCACACAAAAATCAGTTTGAACTTTGATAACTTCGTTGTTTCTTTATATATATTTTAATGTGCGTACTTATTTTTTAAGCAAAACTGAAGTGGTCCAACTCATTTCAGTGGTTAGTATAATAGTGACATTAGTCAACAGCTCATGCGTTATATATAATTTATACCTGAACATCATCAAAAGTTGTTGCTGACTTTGAACTCATGCCCATGCTTGGCACTAACAATTAAGAACTGCAGCTGTTTCGTGTGCTTTTGCATGCTTCACTGCAAACCCTAACCTAACACTGACAGCAATTTTCACCTGTCATTTATTGTGTACTTTGCAGCTTTGATATGGTGAGAAACTGGCCATAATTTTCATTATACCAGTGTCTGCAATTTCTACGTGTCATGGTGTACATTGCAGCTTTGATATGGTGAGAAGCTAGCACTGTAGCAGTAATTTACTAATTATCATTATACCAATGTCTGCAATTTCTACATATGTCATGGTGTACGTTGCAGCTTTGATGCGGTGAGAAGCTAGCACTGTAGCAGTAATTTACTAATTATTGTTATACCAGTGTCTGCAGTTTCTGCATGTGTCATGGTGTACATTGCAGCTTTGATGTGGTGAGAAGCTAGCACTGTAGCAGTAATTTACTAATTATCATTACACCAATGTCTGCAGTTTCTACATGTGTCATGGTGTAATTGCAGCTTTGATATGGTGAGAAGCTGGCAGTAATATTATCATTGTACCAATGTGTCTTTCACTGTGACACGGCAGTGCTGGCCTGTGTGGTTTAAAGAAGTGAAACATGCAGATTATTACTAGTAATTAGTACTATCACTTTCATGATACTGTCAACAGGTATTTGAATCCCACCGACTGATACATTGAATCTATAATGATAGTCTGACCCTCATGATGTGAACAGGCATGTTTGAATCCAGTGTGATGGTTACTGCTGGAACGAGGTGGATGTTGTCCGTTATAGTGCAGGTGGACATCTTCAGTCACAGTAAAGGTGGATGTCCCCAGGTGGATGTCCTCAGTTGCAGTAGTGCAGTTGGACGTCCTCAGTTACAGTGTATGTGGATGTCCCCAGGTGGATGTCCTCAGTTACAGTGCAGGTGGACATCCCCAGGTGGATGTCCTCAGTTACAGTGCAGGTGGACATCCCCAGGTGGATGTCCTCAGTTACAGTGCAGGTGGATGTCCTCAGTTACAGTGCAGGTGGACGTCCCCGGGTGGATGTCTTCAGTTACAGTGCAGGTGGATGTCCCTAGGTGGATGTCCTCATTTACAGTGCAGGTGGATGTCCCCAGGTGGATGTCCTCAGTTACAGTGCAGGTGGACATCTCCAGGTGGATGTCCTCAGTTACAGTGCAGGTGGACATCCCCAGGTGGATGTCCTCAGTTACAGTGCAGGTGGACATCTCCAGGTGGATGTCCTCAGTTACAGTGCAGGTGGATGTCCTCAGTTACAATGCAGGTGGACGTCCTCAGTTACAGTGCAGGTGGACATCTCCAGGTGGACATCCTCAGTTACAGTGCAGGTGGATGTCCTCGGTTACAGTGCAGGTGGATGTCCTCAGTTACAGTGCAGGTGGACATCTCCAGGTGGACGTCCTCAGTTACAGTGCAGGTGGATGTCCCCAGGTGGAAGTCTTCAGTTACAGTGCAGGTGGACATCCTCAGTTACAGTGCAGGTGGACACCATCAGGTGGATGTCCTCAGATACAGTGCAGGTGGATGTCCTCAGTTACAGTGCAGGTGGATGTCCTCATGTGGATGTCCTCAGTTACAGTGCAGGTGGACATCCCCAGGTGGATGTCCTCAGTTACAGTGGTGTAGTTAGACGTCCTCGGTTACAGTGCAGGTGGACATCCTCAGTTACAGTGCAGGTGGACATCCCCGGGTGGATGTCCGCAGTTACAGTGCAGGTGGACATCCTCAGGTGGATGTCCTCAGTTACACTTACAGTGCATTGGTGCATTTGGGTTGGAGAGGAGTTGGAATGCTTGTAATTATCTGTGAAAAATGAGTGTATGTTGTGAGAGTGTGATGGAGTGCAAACTGTACACTGTATGTTACGTATACAGAGTGTTTATAATTTGGGACGTTGTAAGGAGTGCTCACCTGGGCTTTCCTGGGCAGATCGGTGCCGGTTTGATGATGTGGAGTGCACCCGCGACACGTACCATAAACCATGGGCAGGTGTTTGTCAGTTGTCAGTTTGTTATCTGATGTCAGACTGCGTCGATTAAATCGTGTGACAGTAATCATTTCCTGTTTAAAACTGAAATCATGATTCAAACTGCGTGCAGGGTCATAGCATGTGAACTGCAGCATTGCTTGCACTCCTTGTCTGCATTATTTATTAGGCCTGCATCATACTCATAGCATATTAATATATAATACCAGTGTCTGCTACTGTTTCTATTACTTTGTATTAGGGCACTTGCTCAGTCGCTGTGCATAGGAAACACAGTATGCCTTATGTGAAAAGATAGTCCGGATTTCCTTCTTTTTCACTCTTTTCATAAGCAGTGATATTAGGTCATAGTCCGGATTTCCTTCTTTTTCACTCTTTTCATAAGCAGTGATGTTAGGTCATAGTCCGGATTTCCTTCTTTTTCACCCTTTTCATAAGCAGTGGTATTAGATCATATTCTGGATTTCCTTCTTTTTCACTCTTTTCATAAGCAGTGATATTAGATCATAGTCCGGATTTCCTTCTTTTTCACTCTTTTCATAAGCAGTGATATTATTAGATCATAGTCCGGATTTCCTTCTTTTTCACTCTTTTTGTAAGCAGTGCTATTAGATCATAGTCTGGATTTCCTTCTTTTTCACTCTTTTTGTAAGCAGTGGTATAGTAAGTTCAGTAAACTACCAATGATCGATGTCCATGATGCCAAAGGGCTTTGAGCTGCACAGAAAGAACTTCATGGTGACTAGATAGGTGCCTGCTGCAGCTGCTGGAAGATGTGGAAAGTTTGCAAAGCTGTGAGTGTGAGAAAGTGTAATGTGGGTGATGTTTTGTTGTTGTTGTTGTTTTTGAAAGGTTCATATTGATTGAGGTGGCAGAATGCCAGGTTTTCATGCTGGTGACTTCAACTATAATACTTTTAATAGAAGACCTGATGAAACATGTGGATGATGAATGATTTGTGAAAGATGCCTTGAGAGAGAGAGAGAGAGAGAGGGAGGGAGCATTTTGTTCCTGTTTTGTAAGCTAATGAGTAATGTGCACAGCAATATATTTATATATAGCAACCAGCATTTTGAAAGGCACTTATTTTGAAAATTAACGACAAAGGGAAATGATAGTCCTCAGCAGACATCACACACGTTTATAACAAAGGATACCAGAATAGAAACCTGAATTGCCAACAGTTCATGTCACCTGGCATGCAAGTAAATATAAGGTACGTAAATTCACCCAGAGGTAATCTGTACCTTTATTAGTCTCTTTTTCTAATTTCTTTCTTTAGTTGTTGTTGTTTTCTTGTGCTTTGTTTGAAAGTTAGACAAAATAGATTTGTTCAGTGATTGGTGTTATCAGTGGCATCCCTTGTGTTTCCTCAACAGTGATTCTGTAACAAATTAAAGCAATGCTTTTAGAATAATAGAATTAAAAACCAACCAACCAAACAAAGAAACAAAAACAAGCAGACAATATGGGTTCTCTATATACCCATATTGTCTGCTTGTTTTTGTTTGTTTGGTTGGTTGGTTTTTAACTCTATTACTTTAAAAGCTTTGCTTTAATTTGTTACAAAATTGCTGATAAAAGGTTTTGAAAAGAATACAGAAATAAGTCTGATTGACTGCTTTTTGAAGTCTGCCCAGAAATACATGAGTACGGCCATTGTATGGATGCACGAAAATGCTGCACACACTGATCGGAGTAGGTAGCACTGCTCTTGGGCTAATTTCCCACGAGAGACAATGAAATATTAAAGAATAAATCTTTGTCATTCACAGGAATTTTATTTGTTTGTGTACTTGTAATGCAGCTGAGATCTTTGTACCTGGTGATTATGTCAACTTGTGACTAAGCCAGAAACTTAATGTTAAGATCATGGTGTCACTCCAGACATATTTTGTTGTTGCAGCTGTCTCATACTATGGTATACCTCTTCATTCAGTAGGATTCAGAAAAAGCCCTTGACATTGGAAAATTTATACATTTTGCCACATGTTTGTGTACAGAACAAGGAACCTAGTACCTCATCTTATGTAAGTGTTGATGTGGCCTAATGTCACAAACGGCAAACACGTCTGGCTGACTGTTCCCAATTTAACCCTTTAACATTTTGGATCATACTGGCTGACTACAGAATGTAGATCTGACAGCACTCAGAGACAGGCTATTGGGCCACTAAATTCTGTTTTAAGTCAAGACACAAAACCACTTTATTAATCCACTGTGGAAATTACATGGTCCACTATAAAACGTGATAAGATATTGCACCTAGTGACCCTAGCGACACGCAAGGGAGTTAATGACCAAGTTCTCACTCTTCCAAGCTACAATCCACTCTCACAAACAGCTGCCTCCCATTCACTCCCAAACATTCCTCTATTTTACCATCACATCGTTGTCCTTGCATCCCCATTTCTAGCCATTGCACAATGTGTTTATATGCCAGCTTGTTGATTGTGTGTCTGAATAGCCATACTGCTCAAGGATTGGGTTGTGGTTTTAGTTGACAGGCATTAGGATATTTTGGATGACTACAGTATATGTATAGATTCAACAGCACCCAAGAAAGGGATTTGGGGGGGGGGGGGGTAAATATGGCTTGTCCAGGTTCTGTGTTAGTATCTGAATCACCACTGAATACCTTGTGATGTGACAATCAGACTATCTTTAATTACAGCTGCTTTTTTCTTTCATTTTCTAAGCGATGATGGATGGGAAAAACTTTCAGACAGTGTGACCACTTGGTATGTGTGTGTGTCGGGGGGGGGGGGGGGGGGGGGGGAGTTCTACATTATTGTCCTTAGAGAATCTTGAAAAGAAAGAAACCTGCATATTTGTGTTTAAAGTGGTATTCGTAACAAATTGTGATATATTGGTCAACATCTTTACTGCATGAAGATGAGGAAAGGAAATGGTACTGGGACGTTGTTTCAACCCATGTCAAACATCCCCGGTGTGCAGTTTCTGGTAGTGCATAAAAATAAAAAAAGCAAGGTTGCGAACAGCGCAGTGGTGCCCATAGCACAACCAAATATCTCACTTCTTTGTTCCTGTGCCTATATGTTCACATCATAATCACGTGCTACACATTTGCCAAGGTGAAAGTAGATGGAAGAGTAGCTTGATATCTGTGTCTTGGTTGTTGAGTTAAACTGTTTCTGTTGTGCAAAGTGTGCAATGTGTATGTACAGTTCACATGAATTGCAGTCATTTCCAGCCAAATTGGGACTGTTGATAAATGCTGTGAATGCTAATTGGACACGTGGCTTTGTGTTGAGGTGTGCTTGTTTTAGTCTGAATTCCATTCTCTGTTTATCACAGTGATAAAGTTGCCATTTTTATTATCAGCAGTGACCATTTGGTTTTTGCCCAAAATGGAAGAAGGTGGTTGTTGTTGTTTTTAAATGTGGTTTTGTTACATTGTGTGTTCTGAGTGAACCCAAGGAAGTTCTACATGTTTGTAAATACACCTGACACAAATAAACAGTTGTTTTTGCATTTGCCGTTTACGTGATTGAAGTCCTTCCTTTCTTGCTTGCTGCTCCCGTCTTCACTTCTTCTTTCGTCATGGAAGTGGCTGTATAGTTTCATTTTCTGCCCCTCTCCTTCTTCCACAGTGAATGTCTGTATTTTCTTCTTCTTCTTCAAATATTGCTTTACCTCCACAGAGACAGTACAGACTTATTAGGGACAGGGAGCCCAGGACGTCCACCTCGACTTTCACACAGCTCCCGAGCTCTGAATGTCTGTGTCAGAGGTTTTAGCGTGAGGCGAACATGGTACTTGTGGTAGGCTTTGAAATCAGGGGTTGTACAATGAACGTGTGCTTCTCCCATGATGGAGAACTTTCATCCCATTGTTTAGTTGCATGGAACAATCACACGCATGCACGCACACACACGCACACACACACAATTTCTTTTTTTCACCCTGATAAGTGGCAATGCACTGGAAAGTGTGCAGCAAGAGAAAGCAACATTACAAACCTCAAAGATTTTGTTCACTGTGTATGTATTTTTATATTTTTTCATCATTATTCGCAAGCTTTAATTATTAAAAACTAAAAGCTTATATAAAGAGCTTAAGAGAAGACGGTTGATGACATCCCTGGTCAGTTAAACGGAAGGGAAAGCAGCAAGGCAAGTTTGTGTTTCTCAAAGAGTTTGAGTTATCTCCCTTAATTCCTCGTCGCCACTGCGTAACGTCTTAATATTGCGATGAATCTGGATACAGGTCTGGTACCCTCGCCTGTGTGTGATTAGGCGACGCTGCTTGCACAGTGAATTTCAACCTGTCTCCCCCCCCCCCTCCCCCCCAACGCCCCTCTCTCCCTCTCTGTCTGTCACACACACACACACACACACACACACACACACACACACGCACGCACGCACACACTGTCAAACACACACACACACACACACACACACACACACACCACACACACACACAGTCATATATCTCTCTCTCTCTCTCTCTCTCTCTCTCTCTCTCTCTGTAACATCACACATCATATCACAGACGCACGCACGCACGCACGCACGCGCGCACACACACACACACACACACTACACACACACACACACACACACACACACACACACACACAGCAGAGCACCACCACAATACCTCGCGCGTGCATCAGCGTCAGCCGAGCGCGTGACGGGCACGCTAGGAATGAATGGCCGTGAAACTGCATGGCTAGACACTAACGAGCAGAGCGGATAATCTGCAACACACGCTCATTATAACACCGACACAAGACAGCTTGTCCGGCAATGTCAAGTTTCAAGGGGAAGCAGCAAGGACGGGTCAGTCCTGGGTGTGAGTGCGTGCGTGCGTGCGTGCGTGTGTGCGTGTGTGTGTGTGTGTGTAATGTGTGTGTGTTAGACTGTGTGAGTGTGTGTGTGACTCTGTGTGTGTGTGTGTGTGTTGTGATGTGACTGTGTGTGTATGAGTGTGTGTGTGTGTGTGTGTGTGTGTGTGTGTGTGTGTGTGTGTGTGTGCTGTGATGTGACACTGTGTGTGTGTGCGCGCGCGCCTGTGTGCAACCATATTAATTATACTAAAATGATTGAAAGCAGCCTAATGATTGACTTGCCCTCGACCATCGTACTGAATATGATCAGATAATACTGAACCTGAACTGTATAAAAGTCATTTAAACGACCCTAATGACGTTTCTGTGAGTGAACAATGGTAGGCTATACAATAATAATAATGATTATGATATTACGACGACGACGGCGACTACTACTACTACTACTACGGCTACTACTACTACCACCACCACCACCACCACTACTACTACTACTACTACTACTACTCACTGCTAGTACTACTGCTACTAACTCGTGCATAGCACTATCCCTCGTAAGAAATTAGGAGGTCGCGGCGATGTAGGCTATATTATTACCAACAACAACAACGAAATCGTACATAAGTCTGCATGGAGCGAACTTCGTCACCCCTCTCTCCCCAGCGTGTCTGTGCGCGCGCGCGTGTGTGAGTGTGTGTGTCTGTGTGTGTGTGCGTTCGTGCGTGCGTGCGTGTGTGTGTATGCGTACGTGCGTGTGTGAGTGAGAGAGAGAGAGTGTGAGTGGGTGGGTGTGCGTGTCAGGTGGGTGTATGTGTGTACATGTGTTTGTGTATGTGTATGTGTGCGCGCATGCCTGCGGACGTGTGTGTGTGTGTGTGTCAGTGCGAGCGCGCGCGCGTAGCTGAGTATCAACGGTGTTGACCTGCTTCGTCAGGGCCTCAGTGATTTCCTCACAGTAGGAGCTTTAAGTGGCTACATTATCGAAACCCCGCCACCTCACAGACTGCTTGCTGCACGGACTCTCGCTCAGGTCTCCCTCAGTAACGACCGCACCGTTTCACTGTCTACTGGCCGTGGCCGGCACTTTGAACGATTTCCCCCTGCCGCCTCGACTACTGACTCGCCAAACTTTGACTATACTTGACTATTGACTGTATTTACTGTTATAGCCCACCGCCCTCGCACCGAAGCTGAGACTGGTGGCTGACGGACAGCTACTGCCGCCCACTCAGTGCTCTGAGACTTGAGGAGAGGGAAGAACGCACACTCCGAGCACTGGTTTACGACATCCTTCCTTTGGAGGAAGGTGTCGGAAAGCGATGCTCGGAGTGTAGGAAGAACGCACACTCCGAGCATCGCTTTCCGGCACCTTCAAGCTGGGTAGCTGCTCGGAGATAAAAGATCGAGTGCCCCTTCAGTGGCGTACGTTGAGAGTTCAGGAGCTGTGTGAAAGTCGAGGTGGCCGTCCTGGCCTTTCCGTCCTAGTGAGCCTTACGGTTTCTGTGGACGTGAAGCAAGTAAAGTAAGTAAACATGGTGCTTAACGTCCACAGAAACCGTACGGCTTATTAGGGACGGGGAGAATGGGGGGAAGGGGGTATGGAGGTGGGAGAAGAGGGAGAGTATATGCCTATCGCTACACTGTCACCACCAGAACGACTTCTGCATTAAGATGGGCAGCGATGAAGCCATTTTGATGTTTCAGTAGGAAGTGATGGACAAAGTCCAAACAGTGTCCCAAACCAACCTTTTTGAAGAGAAAGGAGAGCCGAAGCGGTATCGAACCGAGGTCCTTCCGCTTACCAGCCTACCGCCTTACCGCTAGGCCAAACCGGCTCACCGCGTGAAGCATGATGATGATGATGTGGAGCTTCATGTCCTCGGATCACGTGAAGCAACACTGAAACATGCTTATATAGGCATGTGAGCCGGTTTGGCCTAGCGGTAAGGCGTTAGGTTGGTAAGCGGAAGGACCTCGGTTCGATACCGCTTCGGCTCTCCTTTCTCTTCAGAAAGGTTGTGGTTTGTGGACACTGTCCTGTGACTTTGTCCCTCACTTCCTACCGAAACATTAAAATGGCTCTCACCGCTGCCCATCTCAGTTAATGCAGGAATCATTCTGGTGGTGGCAGTGTAGCGATAGGTATATAACCTCCCTCTTCCCCCACCTCCATGCCCCCTTTCCCCCCTTCTCCCCGTCCCTAATAAGCCTTATGGTTTCTGTGGACGTTGTTTACTTTACCAAGGCTGAGAGGGGCAGACGGACAGCTACTGCCGCCCACTTAGTGCTCTGAGACCATGACTTGACTGAGGAGAGGGAAGAACGCACACTCAGAGCATCGCTTTCCGGCACCTTCCTCCAGCTGGGTAGCTGCTCAGAGATAAAAGATCGAGTGCCCCTTCCGTGGCGTTCACATGGTTCAGGAGCTGTGTGAGAGTCGAGGTGGACGTCCTGGACTGTCCGTCCTAACGAGCCTTCTGGTTTCCGTGGACGTAAAGATTTATTGCACCGTGCTTCGGCATTGGTCACAACTTGTCCCTAATATGTCAACTGACATCTGAGGACATAAAGCATCACTTCATCATCATCATCCGTGGCGTACAAAGTTCCGGCAGGAACTGTGTGAAAGTCGAGGTGGCCTTCCTGGGCTTTCCGTCCTAATGAGCCTTACGGTTTCTGTGGAAGGAAAGCAACACTGAACCATGCTTACGCATTGGTCACAGTTTGTCCCTAATATGTCAACCGACATCCGAGGACATGAAGCTCTACATCATCATCAGTGGCGTAACCATTTCTGGCAGAGTTTGGAGGAGGGTGCCGGAAAGCGATGCTCGGAGTGTGGAACGTACATTGAATTTGGCTGCTGCCCAGACCAAAGAGAAGGAGCTAGTCATTGGACCTGCATAATACATAGTGACAGTATGTCCATGGCGCCATCCCCGTCCCTAGTAAGCCTTGTGGTTTCTGTGGACGTTAAGCAACGTGTTTACTTACATGGAGCCGGTAACGCTACTGCCCAATGCCCTGTGAATGGAGACGGTCAGAGTCACGCTCTAACCCACACTCCGAGCATCGCTTTCCCGCACCTTCCTCCAAACTCTGCCGGACTTGGTTACGCCCACCGACGCCGTCAGCGCCCTCCGAATGGTTTGGGTACTAGTAAAACTGTGCAAGCAACATAGCGTCCAAGCACGCACGTAAACATGAGACGTCTCCGCCCCGGGTAAAAAAAAAGAAGAAGAAGAAAGTTCCGCCTCGATTCAAACGATTGTGGTTTTATTTGTGTGTGTGTGTGTGGGGGGGGGGGGGGGGGGAGGGCGGTAAGCAACGTGGTCAGTTATAAAAGAAACGTCTGATATAATCTGAGTTCAGAGCTCAGGAGCTGTGTGAAAGTTGAGGTGGCCGTCCAGGGTTCCCGTCCCTAATAAGCCTACGGTTTCTGTGGATGTAAAGCAACACCAACAACAACAATCTGAGCTGTCTGTTACAAATTTACTGCCATCTTTGAGCATCATCGAAAAACTGTTCGTTAGCTGACAGTTTTCCGAGACCTGTGGCGTAATCAACTATGGCTGTGGTTGGAGGAAGGATGTCGTAAACCAGTGCTTGGAGTTTGACTCTAAGCCTCGCTCAGTTTTCCCCCGACACCCCTCCTCCAAACTCTGCCATATTTGGTTACGCCATTGAAAGGGGATCTCATTATTATCTGCACGCATCTGTCTCCTAGGCGTCAGAGTTCAGGAGCTGTGTGAAGGTCGAGGTGGCCGTCCCGAGCTTTCCGTCCTAATGAACCTTACGGTTTCTGTGAACGTGAAGCAACATTGAACCGTGCTTCGGCATTGGTCACAGTTTGTCCCTAATATGTCAACCGACATCCGAGGACATTGAGCTCCACATCATCATCAACTACTTGCTGTAGTATCTCTGCGTATACTGATGCCGCTTGGAGTTTGGACAAAACAGCTTGCTTAGGCAGACAGAGCTCAGGAGCTGTGTGAAAGTCGACTGGTGGACGCCCTGGGCTCCCAGTCCCTAATATGGTCTCTGTGGACGTAAAGCTACATTGAACTTGAGCTTTTGACCAGTCAGAGCTCAGGAGCTGTGTGAAAGTCCAGGTGGCCGTGATGAAGTGATGCTTAATGTCCTCAGATGTCAGTTGACATATTAGGGACAAGTTGTGACCAATGCCGAAGCACGGTTCAATATTCTTTACGTCCACGAAACCAGAAGGCTCGTTAGGACGGACAGCTCAGGACGGCCACCTCGACTCTCACACAGCTCCTGAACTATGAGGTGGCCGTCCCCGTCCCTAATAGTAATAGTCCGTACGGTCTCGGTGGACGTAAAGCAACATTGAACGAACGAACAGTGCAGACGCGCTCTTGCGCCCAGTGACGCTGAACTAACTGTACACGGCCAGACCCCTAGACCGCGTATCTCTGCACGTGCCTTGTTATGTTCGCTCGGTGGCGCCGCTCCTCGGCCATTGTGCTCCAGTTGTCCCCCCCCCCCCCCCCCCCCTTCTCACCGGCCGTGCCCATCAAAGTGGCTCCGTCCTTGCAGTGCTCAGCAAGGAA
>JABMCL010002025.1:1150000-1169454 GCA_018857735.1 Alviniconcha marisindica | reverse complement strand
TAAAAAAGGTTGACTTTTGGAAAGCACCTAGCCCCATTCAGGCACGAAAACTGGGGCGCTCCCCCCCGGGTTAAAAAAAAAAATTCCCCCACGTTTTAAAATTTTTTTGGGTTTTTTTGGGGACGGCGTAACAACTGGAAACCCTAAAAAAACCTGATATAATTTGGTTTTTGGGTAAACAAATTTAAAAAACAAAAAAAAGGGCTCGTTGCTGACGTTATCGGGGCCCTATGGGGGGAAAAAAAAAACTAAAAAAAAAAAGGGCAGTGGCTAAAGGGAAAGGGGATGTAAAAAACCCCAGTTTTGGGAAAGGGGAAGCAATACTGACCACAGTAGTGTTTGAGAAACTTCATTCCCCCCGCAGAATTCATTTCCCCCCTTTTTGGCATTTGCTTTTGGAAATTTGCCCATGGGGTTAAAACCGCCCTCCGGACCTCGGACAAAACCCCCACAAAACACCCACACGCACCGCACCACACACAACACCCCAACTCACCCCTACACCCCTTTACCACAAACACACACACCACCACCACACCCCCCCACACACCACACCACACCACACACACTAATCACACACACAACATACACACACGACCAGCACAAAACACAAAAACCACACTCACCCCCACCAAAAAACAAAAACACACTCCCCAACACACACCCCCAAAACCCAACCACACCACACCACACACCAAAACACACACACACACAAACACATTTTTAAAACGGGAAACAAATTATCCCTGACGGGATGTAAAAAACCAACTGTCTATTTTTTATCCATCTACAATCGATAAAATCAAAACCTATTATCTGTTATAATTATTTTTGTATCTATTTCGTATGTCTTTTCGGTCGGTCGTTTCCACTATCTGTCTGTCTGCCCCTGTCTGTCTGTCTGTCTTCTGTCGATAAAATGCATTCCAGGGGTTTTTGGCATGTGTGGGGTATTTTGTGGGGTTTGGTTGTGTGTGGGGGGTTTTGTGTTGTGTTGTTTTGGGTGTGTGTGGGGTGTGGGGTTTGTTTTTTTGTTTGTGTGGTGTGTGTTTGGGTGGGGGTTTGTGTGTTTTTGGGGTGTGGGGTTGTGTGTGTGGGGTTTGTTTGTGTTTTTGTTTGGTTTGTGTGTGTGTTTGGGGGTTTTTGGGGGTTTGGTGGTGGTGTGTGTGTTTGGTGTGTTTGTGTGTTGTGTTTGTGTGTGTTTTTTTGTGTGTGTATGTGTTTGTTTGGGGGTTTTTGCTGTGTGTGTGTGTGTGTGTGTGTGTGGGGTTTTGTGTTTGTGGGGTTTTTGTGAGTGGTTTGGTGTGTGTGGGGTGTGTGTGTGTTGTGTGTTGGGGGGTGGTTTTGTGTGTGTGTGGTGTTGTGTTGTGTGTGGTGTGTGTTGTGTGTGTGTGTTGGTGCTTGTGTGTGTGTGTTTTTTGTTTGTTTTGGGGTGTGTGGGGGTTTGTGAGTGTGTGTGTGTGTGGGGTGTGGTGTGTTTTTTTGTGTGTAGGTTTTTGTGTGTGTGTGTGTGTTTGTTTTTGATGGATGTGTGTGTGTGGTGGTGTGTTGTGTGGGTTTTGGAGTGTTTTTGTGTGTTGGGTTGTGTGGTGTGGTGTTGTGTGTTTTGGTGTGTGGGTGTGTGTTTTGTGGGGTTGTGTGGGTTGTGTGTTGGTGGGGGTTGTGTTTGTTTTTTTTTTTGTGTTTTTTGGTTTTTTGTTGTGTTGTGTGTGTAGTTTGTGGGGGTTTGTTTTTTGGGGTGTGGGGTGTGTGTGTTTTGTTTTTGTGTTTTGGGAGGGAGGAGTGTGTGTTTTTGGGGTGTGTGTGTGTGTGGTTTGTGTGTGTTGTTTGTTTGTTTTGGCGGTGGTGTTTGTGTTGTGTTTTGGGGTTTGGTTTTTGTTTGTTTTTTTTTTTTTTGTTTTGTTTTTGTGTGTTTTTGTTTTTTTTTTTTTTTGTGTGTGTTTTTGTTGTGTGTGTTGGGGTTTTTGATTTTTGTTGTGTGTTTTGGGTTGTGTGTGTGTGTTTGGTTTTTTGTTTTTGTTTGTGGTGTGTTGTTTTTTTGTGTTTTTTTGTGTGTGAGTGTTGTTTTGTTTTTTTTTTTGTTTTTTTTTTTTTTTTGTTGTTTGTTTTTTTTATTGTTTTTTTTTTTTGTTTTTTTTTGTTTTGTGTTTGTTTGGGTGTGTGTTTGCGTCGTGCTTGCTTGCTTGCGTGCGTGCGTTTGTGTGTGGTTCGTGCGTACGTGTGTGGTGTTTGTGTTTGTGTTGTGTGTTTGTGTGTTTGTTTTTTTGGGGTTTGGTTGGTTGTTTTTTTTTTTTTTTCCCCCAACGCGCGTATGGGGTGTTTTTTGTGTGCAGCTATTGTTTTTTCCATTTTGGTTTCGTCTAAACCCCAAAGAACAGGGGGGGTGTGAAACCCCTACGCTCTGCAGGCGATGGTCGTCCATATTCTCATCGCGGGTGAGGGGAGAGAATCCGGTTCTTTGAGACACGAGCAGAACGTGACGTAATCTCAAAGGACTCGTCTGAGAGGTTGGCTTATCTATTATTATTATTATTACAAAGAGCTGTTCTCTAACCAGAGTTAAACTCACTGCGCTGTACAAACATCTTATGACCAAAAAAAAAACAACTAACATACATTTCAAACAAACAAAACCTTAAATATTGTAGTCTAGCTACCATTATCGCCTGTCAAACATTTTAAACCCTGTCCCCCACACCAAAACCCCCCACAAACCCCACCCCACACGCCCCCCCACACACACAACACACACACACACACCACAACCACAGGCAAATTTCGGGCTTAATCACACTGCGGTAAAAATACACTACAGTCCACAAGTTGCTCACAAAAACTGTCAAACTCCCATTTTGTATATTTATATAATGGGAGAAGTTTAGACAACCCACGGGAGTGAGTCAGTTTGGCCTAGCGGTAAGGCGTTAGGCTGGTAAGCAGAAGGATTTCGGTTCGATTCCGCTTCGGCTCTTCTTTTTCTTCAAAAAGGTTCTGGTTTGTGGACACTGTCGTCTGATTTTGCCCCTAACAATTAATGAAACATTAAAATGACTCTCTTCGCTGCCCATCTTAATGCAGAAGTCATTCTGGTGGTGACAGTGTCAGCAATGTCCCTCTTCCCCACCTCCATACCCCCTCCCCCCCACTTCTCTCCGTCCCTGATAAGCCTTATGGCTTCTGTGGACGTTAATCACCATGTTTACTGACTATTTTATGATTCACATCTTAATGCAAAAGTCATTCTGGTGGTGACACTGCAACGATAGGTAAACAAGCTCCCTCTTCCCCCATCTCCATACCCCCTTGCCCCCTTCCCTTCTCCCCGTCCCTAATAATCCTTGTGGCTTCTGTGGACGTTAAGCACCATGTTTACTTACACACCCCCTCCCTTTCCTCCCCCCCCCCCTTCTCCCCGTCCCTAATAATCCTTGTGGCTTCTGTGGACGTTAAGCACCATGTTTACTTAACTACACCACTTACCACTACCCCTCCCCAATCCCGGCTCATTCCCTCCTCCTATCCCCCTCCCCCCCACTTCCCCCACCCCCCCGCCTCTCCTCTCCCCGTCCCTAATAATCCCTTGTGGCTTCTGTGGACGTTAAGCACCATGTTCACAACTCACGGGCACCAGGAGGCGTTGAAGCCGGCCATGGAGGTTACTGGACTCCATGGACTGCAGCTGGGAGCTCAGACCAGGAGTCTGGTGGAAGCACGTGTTCATTCTCGCCATGCAGTACATTGCTGGACAGATAAACCACACCCGGTACAGCACACACTGCTGCACACGTAAATCGTCCAGTACGCGCACGCACACACACAAGCACAAGCACAAGCGAGCGCTCTCTCTCTCTCTCTCTCTCTCTCTCTCTCTCTCTCTCTCTCTCTCTCTCTCTCACACACACACACACACACACACACACACACACACACACACACACACACCACACACACACACACACACACACATGCACGCGCGCGCGCCAGACCAACAAGCCCCAGGACTGCATGTAAAGGCAGAGAGAGACAGACAGACACAGAGAAACAGAGAGACACACACACACACGCACAGTGACAAGAACAGAGAGAGAGAGAGAGAGAGAGAGAGAGAGAGAGAGAGAGAGAGAGAGAGAGAGAGAGAGAGAGAGAGAGAGAGAGAGAGAGAGAGAGGGGAAGGAGGAGAGAGACAGAGAGACACACAGGGGCAGAGAGAGAGAGAGAGAGAGAGAGAGACAGAGAGACAGACAGACAGACAGACAGACAGACAGACGGAGGGAGAGAGAGAGAGACAGACAGACAGACAGACAGACAGACAGACAGACAGACAGACAGAGACAGAGACAGAGAAAAGAGACAGAGAGAGACGAGAGAGACAGACAGACAGAGCGACAAGAGCACAGAGAGAGAGAGAGAGAGAGAGAGAGAGAGAGAGAGAGAGAGAGAGAGAGGAGAGAGAGAGAGAGAGAGAGAGAGACACAGAGAGCACTCAAGAGAGGGGGAGGAGGAAGAAAAGAGTGACAGAAAACCAAAAGAGAGAGAGAGTGGGGAGGGGAGGAAGAGAAAGTGACAGACACACAGAGAGAGGGGGGGGGGAAGAGAGAGGACAGACACACACAAGAGAGAGGGGGAGGAAGAGAGAGTGACAGACACACACAGAGAGGGGGGGAGGAGAGAGAGTGACAGACACACAGAGAGAGGGGAGGAAGAGAGAGTGGGCAGACACACAGAGAGAGGGGAGGAGGAAGAGAGAGTGACAGACACACAGAGAGAGGGGGGAGGAAGAAGAGAGCGACAGACACACAAAAGAGGGGGGGAGGAAGAGAGAGGACAGAACACAGAGAGGGAGGAGGAAGATAGAGTGACAGACACACAGAGAGGGGGGGGAGAGGAAGAGAGAGTGACAGACACAGAGAGAGAGGGGGGGGGAGGAAGAGAGAGCGACAGACACACACAGAGAGGGGGGGGAGGAAGAGAGTGACAGACACACAGAGAGAGGGGGGGGAGGAAGAGAGAGTGACAGACACACAGAGAGAGGGCCGGGGAGGAACAAGAGAGAGTGACAGACACAGAGAGAGAGCGACAAGAGCCGAGCTGACTGACCTTCGTTACAGAACTGATTAATGACGGGTGTGATGCTGGAGAGTCCTGCCGACATGGAGCTGCTCTCGCTGCCGCTGCAACCCTTTGTTGCTGCCTCCACACAGTCCACCGTCGTCTTCAGGGATCTGGTTCAAACCGATCATCAATCAGTGGTCATTCCACCAATCAATCATTAAAATCCGCTGTCATCCCATCAATCATTGGTCAATCCACCAATCATTCATTCAAATCCGCTGTCTTTGATACTTATCGTAACTCAGTGAGATACTGGTTTTGGGTGCAAGCCACGCACACACCTTGGGCGCTTCATTATTAATCATTTTGTTACCATCATGTATTATACAAGTAGCCTACAGGTAAGTCACATGGCTGTTCTTATATTTATTCGATAATTGCTTTTGTTTAGTCCTTACTCTTGCTTTCATGTTCTAAACTGTTTCGTTTTCTTGTCTTTTCCAACACAGACACTGTTTCCTGGTTGGTGTAAACAAAAGTTATGTTATAGCAACTTCTAATTTGTGACTCTTCATTTATGCTTTCAACCTGCTTCCCTCACTCCCCATCCCGATTTCCTGCAAACATTTAAGCTGTGTAAATCAGGCTTTGTATGGTCAGAATGCTTGTGTGTGCGGGTGCCTCTATATGTGTGTGTGTGTGTGTGTGTGTGTGTGTGTGTGTGTGTGTGTGTGTGTGTGTGTGTGTGTGTTGTGTGTGTTGTGTGTGTGCGTGCGCGCTTAGAATAGTCTCTAGGGACACGATTTTGCACTTTACAAATACTTTATTATTATTATTATTATTAATAAACGTCACGCACCTGCAAGTATTCATCAGCATTTCAGCGGTGGCGTTGCTCATATCTGTGTTTTGAAACTGTGTCATCAGGCCGGATTGCGTGATATTCCCGAAACACGTCATCGCTGCTGTTAGATCACAGTTGTCAGCACGTGCACAGCCCATCTGGGTCACACCTGGAATACACGTCACACATTATTGTCAGCACCTGAACAACCATCTGGGTCACACCTGACATGCAAGTCACACATTATTGTCAGCACCTGAACGACCCATCTGGGTCACACCTGACATGCAAGTCACACATTATTGTCAGCACGTGACCAACCCAAAGTGGGTCACACCTGAAATATACGTCACACATTATTGTCAGCACGTGACCAACCCAAAGTGGGTCACACCTGAAATATACGTCACACATTATTGTCAGCACGTGACCAACCCAAAGTGGGTCACACCTGAAATATACGTCACACATTATTGTCAGCACGTGGACGGCCCAGCCTGGGTCACACCTGAAACGCACGTCTCACATTACAAACAGTTCGGAGCAAAAACTGGATAAGTATGCTTGTCCCTTTGGGTCTTTGTTTCTAGACGGGAGGGAAGCAGAGGTAGATAGCCCCAGACTCGTGACTGAAAGGTCTCTGGTTCGAGTCCTTGCAGGAGCGGCTAGATAATTTTTTTCTCCAGGGTCAACTTTCTGTGCTGACTCTTATTTAGGTATCCCTTCCAACCCCGTGTTACCGCAATAGCGCGTAAACAAATCTCGGTCATTCTGCCAAAAGTGCAGGTGGCAGGTTATAACTAAACACGCATGCACCTTACGTGTGTGGCTTTGCATGAAGTGACATGGTGCATGGTTGTATGGTGTACACAGAACGCGCCGAGACGGCAGCAGTTTCACGTGGCTCCAGCCTTGTCAGCGCTGTAAGTACACCACTTCGGCGGATAGTCAAAAACGTGTTATAAAAAGCTATTCATTCATGTAGAATCACAGAGCTCAGGAGCTGTGTGGAAGCCGAGGTGGCCGTCCTGGGCTCCCGTCCCTAATAAGCCTACGGTTTCTGTGGACGTAAAGCAACACTCAACCACAGAATCACATGTGAGCGCAGAGAGTCTGCTAGAGAGCGGAGAATAGCGCTACATAAAAGCGGTCAACAGACCTATCCATTGGTGAGCCGGTCTGGCCTAGCGGTAAGGCGTTAGGCTGGTAAGCAGAGGGACCTCGGGTCGAATCCGCTTCGGCTCTCTTTTCTCTTCAAAAGTTGTGATCTGTGGACACTGCCTTGTAACTTTGTCCCTCACAGTTATGAAACATTAAAATGGCTCTCATCGCCGCCCACCTTAATTCAGAAGTCATTCTGATGGTGACAGTGTAGCGATAGGTATATAGCCTAATCTCCCTCTTCCCCCACCTCCATACCCCTTATCCCCGCCCTAATAAGCCTTATGGTTTCTGTGGACGTTAAGCACCATGTTTACTTACTTCACCTCCATACTACCCCCCCCTCCTCGTCCCTAAGAAGCCTTATGGTTTCTGTGGACGTTAAGCACCATGTTTACTTACGTCACCTCCTATACCCCCCCCCCCCCCCCCTTCTCCCTGTCCCTAATAAGCCTTATGGTTTCTGTGGACGTTAAGCACCGTGTTTATACTTACTTCACCTCCATACTACCCCCCCCCCCCTTCTCCCCGTCCCTAATAAGCCTTATGGATTCTGTGGACGTTAAGCACCGTGTTTATACTTACGTATACATCCATGGCCCCTATAGCAGCCATGAGCTCAACACAAGCACGTGCTACATGTGTGACCGTTACATACCGTCCTTTGACGCAGCAGCTGACTTGGAATAAGTAAACACGGTGCTTAACGTCCACAGAAACCATAAGGCTTATTAGGGACTGGGGAAGAAGGGGGGGGTATGGAGGTGGGGGGAGAGGGAGATTGTTATATATACCTACCGCTACACTGTCACCACCAGAATGACTCCTGCATTAAGATGGGCAGCAATGAGAGCCATTTTAATGTTTCATTAATTTGTGAGGGACAAAGTCACAAGACAGTGTCCACAGACCACAACCTTTTTGAAGAGAAAGGAGAGCCGAAGTCGGGAATGAAGCCGGAGGCCCTTCTGCCTACCAGCCCAACGCCTTACCGCTGGGCCAAACCGGCTCACTCCCGTGGTTGTCTAAACCTCTCCAATTATAGTGAGTAAACATGGTGCTTAACGTCCACAGAAAACATAAGGCTTATTATGGACGGGGAGATGGGGGGAAGGGGTTATGGAGGTAGGGGGAAGAGGGAGATTACATACCTATCGCTACACTTTCACCGCCAGAATGACTTCTGCATTAAGGTGGGCAGCGATGAGAGCCATTTTAATGTTTCAGTAGGAAGTGATGGACAAAGTCACAAGACAGTGTCCACAGACCACAACCTCTTGAAGAGAAAGGAGAGCCGAAATGGTATCGAACCGAGGTCCTTTCGCTTACCAACCTAACGCCTTACCGCTAGGCCAAACCGACTCACACAGAGGGGCAGAGACACACACACACAGGGGGGGGGGGGGGTGTTGCAGAGAGAGAGAGACAGACACAATGGGGCAGAGAGACGGAGAGAGAGAGTCTGGTGTCAGTTTAGTCTGCTCAGGTATGCTTGACATCCGTGCGTGACTACGCCTCCGTCACGGTCGAGTGGTTGTTAAAAGCCAGTTATCTCTGACCGACGCTTGCAGGGCAGTACCTGAACTAAACAGTTTAGCCCACGGAGCTACAACTACGTACAGGCAGGCTCATGGTTCAACCCGTGCGGCCTTGGGACCCCAGAGTTCACTCGCTTGCTCTATCCGTATAATAATAATAATAATAATAATAATAATAATAATTTTGTCTATATTTAAAACGCCCTTCTACCTCAAAAGGTGGGATCGCAGGGCGCTTTACAATAACACTAACTCATTCACAGTCTGTCTGTGTGTGTGTGTGTGTGTGTGTGTGTGTGTGTGTGTGTGTGTGTGTCTCTCTCTCTCTCTCTCTCTCTCTCTCTCTCTCTCTCTCTCTCTCTCACACACACACACACACACACCACACACACACACACACACACACACACACATACATACACACACACACACAACAAACAAAAACACGTCGGATTTACGAATGATGCCTTGTACATTTTTAAGATCCGTCAGCATAGCTTAGCAAGGACTAGCTGTTAGACGTGTTTTTGACTGAACGTAACCTACAATCCTTGTAATAATTCTAAAGTTTTCGAGTTTCCAGTCGGAGTTCGCACGCACCCCACGTCCTCCCGTCGGTTCGGGACGGGAGGTCTCCCCGGCCGCTCGGCCCGACCGTCAGTCAGCCGGAACAAAGCGTGACGTCAAGCGTGGTAACACGTCAGAGCAAGGTTATGTGACCGACGACCTCTCCGAAGCTAGCCTTGCAGTCATCTTTTGCCTTGACCTTTAGTACCCCTCAGCACAAAGTTTGAAGTATACCCGCATCACAGAGAGAGAGAGAGAGGGGGGGGGGGAGGGAGAGAGAGAGAGATGGGGGGGTAGTGTGTGGGGGAGGGGTGGGGGTGGGGGGCAGATCGACAAGTGTGTGTGTGGGGGGGGGGGGAGGTTGAATGACTAATCTTGTTTCACAAGGGTAACTGAGTAGACACGGAGTCTCATTACTGATCCGATATTCCTTCAGCTTCATAGCAGAGCACACAGAGAGACAGAGAGAGACATAGAGACAGAGACAGACAGAGAGAGAGACAAACAGAGAGAGAGACAGACACACACAGAGACAGACAGACAGGGAGAGAGACAGAGACAGACAGGGAGAGAGACAGAGAGAGAGAGAGAGACACACACACACACACACACACACACACACACACACACACACACACACACAGCAGGGAGAGAGACACACAGAGAGACAGAGACAGACAGACAGACAGGGAGAGAGACACAGAGAGATCGACAGAAAGGCAAAGGGGGGGGGGGAGTAAATGACAAAACTTATTTCACAAGGTTAGTGGAGTAAATTCTGAGTCTCACTGATCCGATGTTTCTACACAGAGCAGACAGACAGAGACAGAAAGAAAGACGGAGACAGCCGGGGGGCGGGGGCGGGGGGGGGGGGGGGGGGGGGGAGAACTTTATGACTCAACATATTTCACAAGGTGGAAATGGAGTAGTCTCGGGGTCTCGTTACTGATCCGATGCTATTTTGTCCAACTACAGAACACTGAGAGAGAGAGGGAGAGACAGACAGAGAGTGAAAGACAGACAGACAGAGAGGGAGAGACAGACAGAGAGACAAACAGAGAGAGAGAGAGAGAGAGACAAACAGACAAAGAAACAGACAGACAGTGAGAGAGAGAGAGGCAGACAGAGAGTCGGAGACAGACAGACTGACTGACAGAGTGAGAGAGACAGACTGACAGACAGAGAAACAGAGAGACAGACAGACAAAGATGGAGGCGGGTGAGTAAGGCAGAGGACGCGATCATCAGCATTATCATAATTACGTTGTTGCCGCAATGTCTGTCATTGTCAGTGTCAAAACTGGCAACTGCAACAACTTCAGTCCGTGTTTGTTTCGTGCACCCGAATAAATAATGCTACCGGCTGTCAATGTGTGGATTTTCAATGTGGGCACAAATTAATGCCGACACATACCGTGACAGATAGGGTATGTACCGATTCCGTGACAGAGCCTCCTACACGATACATACAGTAGCACACGGGGTCTGTACCGATTCCGTAACAGCTAGAGCCTCCTACACGATACATACAGTAGCACACGGGGTCTGTACCGATTCCGTAACAGCTAGAGTCTCCTACACGATACATACAGTAACACACGGGGTCTGTACCGATTCCGTGACAGCTAGAGCCTCCTACACGATACATACAGTAGCACACGGGGTCTGTACCGATTCCGTAACAGCTAGAGTCTCCTACACGATACATACAGTAACACACGGGGTCTGTACCGATTCCGTGACAGCTAGAGTCTCCTACACGATACATACAGTAACACACGGGGTCTGTACCGATTCCGTGACAGCTAGAGTCTCCTACACGATACATACAGTAACACACGGGGTCTGTACCGATTCCGTGACAGCTAGAGCCTCCTACACGATACATACCTTGACACCTGGGGTCTGTACCGATTCCGTGACAGCTAGAGCCTCCTACACGATACATACCTTGACACCTGGGGTCTGTACAGACTCCGTAACAGCTAGAGTCTCCTACACGATACATACCTTGACACCTGGGGTCTGTACCGACTCCGTAACAGCTAGAGTCTCCTACACGATACATACCTTGACACCTGGGGTCTGTACCGACTCCGTAACAGAGTCCGCTACACTGAAAGTTGACCCTGGCAAAGAATATCCCTGATATAACCGTACTGGTTGACTGGGCGTAAAACACCAACTTACTCACTTACCAGGAGAGAGTGTTGCAAAAACGAATCAAAATGTAGTACACCTAACCAGGTGAGTGTACGTTAAAACCAGGTCCTCATGTATGTCGTTGTATGTGAGGCATTATGCGCACTACGATTCAAACACACATCATAGTTCAGGAACTGTGTAAAAGTCGAGGTGGCCGTCCTGTGCTGTCCGTCAAGGTTTCCGTGGACGTAAAGCAATATTGAACCATGCTCACGCATTGGTTTCAGCTTGTCCCTAATATGTCAGTCGACATCCGAGGACATTAAGCATCACTTGAAGAAAGTACGATTCAAACTGTCGGTACATACGGACAATCCACCAACGGATGGGGGGGGGGGGGGGGGGGGGTGACGATAACGATATATTAGCCTACAGTGGTGTCTCTGCGATGGCCGAGGAACAATTCACTACCAGTAACCGTCGCCAAATGACTGTCAGTACTGACGAAGAGATCGTGGCCATCTGTACTATATGCCTCTGTGTTTGTGTGTGTGTGGATGAACGTGCGACTGTGCGTGCGTGTGTGTGTGCATGTGCGTGTATGTAATGTGAGTGTGTATGTAATGTGAGTGTGTTTGTGCGTGAGTGCATGCATGTGTGTGTGTGTGTTTAGATGTGCGTGCGACTGTGCTTTTGTGTGTGTGTGTGCATGCATGTGTGTGCGTGTGTGTATGCATATGTGTGTGTGTGTGTGTGTGTGTATGCATGTGTGTGTGTGCGTGTGTGTATGCATGCATGTGTGTGCGTGTGTGTATGCATGTGTGTGTGTGCATACATGTGTGTATGCGTGTTTGTGTGCGCGCGCGCGCGTGTGTGTGTGTGTGCATGCATGTGTGTGCGTGTATGCATGTGTGTGTGTGTGCATACATGTGTGTATGCATGTTTGTGCGTGTGTGTGCGTGTGTGTGTGTGTGTGTGTGTGTGTGTGTGTGTGTGTGTGTTGTGTGTGTGTGTGTTTGGGGTTTAAATTTGTTCGGTGAGGAATTGTCCAGTGGTGAACTGTTTGGGGTTTACATTTGTTCGGTGACGAATTGTCCTGTGGTGAATGGTTTGGGGTTTAAATTTGTTCGGTGATGAATTGTCCTGTGGTGAATTGTTTGGGGTTTAAACTTGTTCGGTGACGAATTGTCCTGTGGGGAATGATTTGGATTTAAATTCGTTCGGTGATGAATTGTCCGGTGGGGAATGGTCTGGGTTTTTAATTTATTCGGTAATGAATTGTCCTGTGGTGAATTGTTTGGGGTTTAAATCTGTTCAGTGCTGAATTGTCCTGTGGTGGTGAATAGCCCTACGCCTGCGCACAACGACTCAAACTATCAGCACACACACACAGACACACACATTATCAGCCTGTGTTGAGTTGACCCTAGACTTCATCCTTACACCGGTTTAATCTCGGCGTCCCTTTGTGCTTGTGTTAAAATTCCTCGTCACGTCTCTCCGCATAGCTCAGGAGCTGTGTGAGAGTCGAGGTGGCCGTCCTGGGCTGTCCGTCCTAACGAGACTTCTGGTTTCCGTGGACGTAAAGCTATACCGAGCAATGCTTCGGCAAGTGGTCTCAGCTTAATATGTCAACTGACATCTGAGGACATTAAGCAACATTATAGCTACCTACGTCTCTCTCCCACTTAAAGCTCGGGAGCTGTGTGAAAGTCGAGGTGGCCGTCCTGCGCCTTCCCTGGTAATCCTTATGGTCACTGTGGATGGAGACCATTTTTTGTGAGCCGGTTTGGCCTAGCGGTAGGGCGTTAGGCTGGTAAGCAGAGGGACCTCGGTTCGAATCCGCTTCGGCTCTCCTTTCTCTTCAAAAGTTGTGGTCTGTGGACACTGTCTTGTGACTTCGACCCTCACAATTAATGAAACATTAAAATGGCTCTCGTCGCTGCCCATCTCAATGTAGGAGTCATTCTGGTGGTGACAGTGTAGCGATAGGTATATAATCTCCCTCTTCCCCCCGTCCCTAATACTTCACACCCATAGTTCAGGAGCTGTGTGAGAGTCGAGGTGGCCGTCCTGAGCTGTCCGTCCTAACGAGCCTTCTGGTTTCCATGGACGTAAAGAATTATTGAACCGTGCTCCGGCACTGGTCACAGCTTGTCCCTGATATGTCAACTGACATCTGAGGACATTAAGCATCACTTCATCATCATCATCATCACCCCTAATAATCTTAGTTCAGGAGCTGTGTGAGAGTCGAGGTGGCCGTCCTGGGCTGTCCGTCCTAACGAGCCTTCTGGTTTCCGTGGACGTAAAGAATTACTGAACCATGCTTCGGCATTGGTTTCAGCTTGTCCCTAATATGTCAGCTGACATCCGAGGACATTAAGCAACACTACCTACTTACCTACCTACCCACCCCTAATAAGATTTACGGTTTCTGTGGACGTTAAGCACCATGTTTACTTACTGACGGAGACCATCGTTGAGCTTGAACATCTCTCACGCTCGCGGAAGCAACAGTGCATGACGGCAAACCGCCAGCGATCACTGAGCGAGTTTGGTGACCATGACACTGTTGAGATTTAAGTTTCACTCGAAAGCGGGTCGCCATCAAGATGGAAACGGAGACACTCGGCCCGTCTCGGGTCTCAGCAGAGACTATACACTACAGCAGAGACACTATACACTACAGCAGAGACACTATACACTACAGCAGAGACACTATGCACTACAGCAGAGACACTATACACTACAGCAGAGACACTACACTGTAGTATTTCTGGTCTCAGTACTACTTCCCGTCAACTTGACTTTGGTCGGGGGAATAGCCTCCGGTGTTGTGGTGACAGGATATCCTGGGATCAGTGGTCGAGGTGACTGGTGTTCAGATAATAGTGGGTCGTGTTAATAAGTAGTTATGCGTGGACTTGGGTCTTGCACGTACGCTCTCTCTCTCTCTCTCTCTCTCTCTCTCTCTCTCTCTCTCTCTCTCTCTCTCCACACACACACACACACACACACACGTACAAACACGCATACACTGTTACACACACACACACACACACACACACACACACACACACACACACCTTTTGGGAGAAACTTTGCGCACTCCTAGCACGGCAGTTCAGTTCAGTTCAATGTTGTGTCACCTCCACAGAGACCACAAGGACTATCAGGGACGGGGAGCCCAGGACGGCCACCTCGACTTTCACACAGCTGCTGAGCTCTGCGTCACACAACGTTCAGTGTCGCTTTACGTCCACAGAGACGGGTACCATACGGACTATAACGGACCGCCGCTTCGACATTCACACAATGACGGCCCTGTTATGCTCGAGAGCAAAGAATAGCGCTGTACAAAAGCGATCAGCATCAGAGCATAGCGACAAATTAATATCGCTACTGACGCTCCAACGTAGAGGGGTTCAGGGTGGGGGAAGGGGAGGGGTGGGGGAAGGGGGTGTTTGGTGGGGGCGGGGGGGTACTCAAACTTATTTTTAGCTTTACCAACAACAAATATACTTCCAATGAGGCGTGTTTGCCGCATATTAATTGCGCCTTGCTGACAACATAATCAAGAAGAAGAAGCAAACAAATAAAACATCACCGGCAAGGGAAACACAAACAGACTTGGGAACAGCTTCCTTGGGCAACACATTAAATAAAAATGACTCGTCCACACTATAAGATCAGCAGCGACAAACTGTAACGTCTGAACGTTTATAAAACCGCACAAATAAAAACAATTCACTCAAAAAGACTTCAACACAGACCTTATAAAACTATGGTGGTAAAACGGCATCAACAACAGACTTTTTTTTAAAGTCATCAGTCGTACACATAAAAGCTTAGCAAACGTCATCTTAGCGAGACTGGAATCAGCCAATCAGATTTCATTTCTTTCAATCCAGAACTTGTCTGCACACACACACACACACAAACTCTCTCTCTCTCTCTCTCTCTCTCTCTCTCTCTCTCTCTCTCTCTCTCACACACACACACACACACACACACACACACACACACACACACACACACACACACACAAACTCTCTCTCTCTCTATCTCTCACACACACACACACACACTCTCTCTCTCTCTCTCTCTCTCTCTCTCTCTCTCTCTCTCTCTCTCTCTCTCTCTCTCTCTCTCACACACAAACTCTCTCTCTCTCACACAAACTCTCTCTCTCTCTCTCTCTCTCTCTCTCTCTCTCTCTCTCTCTCTCTCACACACACACACACACACACACACACACACACACACACAAACTCTCTCTCTCTCTCTCTCCTCTCTCTCTCTCTCTCTCTCTCTCTCTCTCTCTCTCACACACACACACACACACACACACACACACACACACAACTCTCTCTCTCTCTCTCTCTCTCTCTCTCTCTCTCTCTCTCTCTCTCTCTCTCTCTCACACACACACACACACACACACACACACACACACACACTGTCACAAGTCTCAGGGACCCATCCCGAAAGTTTGCACGTTGTGCTGTACTTCCCGTTGAAAGGGTGTTCTTTTTGTGTTTTGATCACTAATTGTCACGAGCAACAGACTTACAAAGTTGTGAAAAGTTCAAAAGGGCTGACCCACAAACGTCGTAAACTCACAACAGTTCGCAAACTCGTATTTATGTAACTAAGTTTGCTGGTCAGCAACAGCAGACAAATAAAATAAGGTAATTAATGCTAGAACGTAGACTTCTCAACTCTAAAATAAGGTCGTAATTAATACTAGAACGTAGATTTCTCAATGCTAAAATAAGGTAATTAACACTAGAACGTAGATTTCTTTTCGCTAAAAATAAATAAATAAATTAACACTAGAACGTAGATTTCTCAACGCTAAAATAAGGTGGTTAATACTAGAACGTAGATTTCTCAACGCTAAAAAAATTAATTGACTCTAGAACGTAGATTTCTCTGCAACAGACAATTAACTCACCCGCAACCAGCATCACGATGAGTACGTAGGTGTCCATCATTCTTTGAGACCTGCTCCCTTTGCAGCGCTTAACGAAAAGAGTATTGCGAAACTTCGTCCACGGTGGTTGGTCTCTACCGGGGTGTCTGTCGGGGTGTGTGAGCTAACTGATGGGAGCCAGGGACAGCCAACCCGGCGTTTTAGAGCGTGCCGTACGTGGGCGGACGCCGGTCGGCAAGCCGTGCGCTAGCTTAGACCTCAGCTACACGAGGCTTTGCAATCCCTGCCAGAGTTCACGAGCTGCGTGAGAGTCGAGGTGGCCGTCCTGGGCTGCCCGTCCTAACGAGCCTTACGGTTTCTGTGGACTTAAAGCAATATTCAACCATGCTCACGCATTGGTTTCAGCTTGTCCCTAATAATTATGTCAACCGACGTCCGAGGACATTAAGCAACACAACAACAGCAGCAGGAGCAGCGATCCCTGGTTGTGACGACCTGCGGTCCGCCGTGAGTTGGTTTCGCGGGTTGCACACCGTGTGATGAAGCCACACGGTGCTCCACCCACACTCCGAGCATCGCTTTCCGGCACCTTCCTCCAAAGTCTGCCAGATTTAGTTACGCCACTGAAGGGACACTCTTTATCTCCGCGCAGCTGTCCACCGACCCGGTCAGCCCCTCAGACGCCCAAGCACGCACGTAAACATGAGACGCATCCACCCTGGGTAAAAAAAAAGAAGAAGAAGAGTTCCGTCTCGATGCAAACGATTTGGGTTTCATTTGAGCGTGCGTAAGCACCATAGCTAATTATGAAAGAGACGTCTGATGTAATCTGAGTTGTTTGTAACAAACTTACCACTGCTTGAGCACCAACAAAAAACTGTTCGTTAGCTGACAGTTTTCTGGACCCTATGGCGTAACTATAAATACGGCAGTGGTTGAAGGAAGGATGTCGTAAACCATTTCTTGGAGTTTGTGCTCGACCCTCGCTGGACGCTCGACTGACTGGATGTTTACGCCGGGTCATTCAAAAGGCCTCGCTTCGATTCTGCTTCGCCCCGTGCACCGGTTTGGCCTAGCGGTAAGGCGTTAGGCTGGTATGCAGAAGGGCCTCGGTTCGATTCCGCTTCGGCTCTCCTTTCTCTTCAAAAAGGTTGTGGTTTGTGGACACTGTCTTGTGACTTTGTCCCTCGGAATTAATGCAGGAGTCATTCTGGTGGTGACAGTGTAGCGATAAGTATATAATCTCCTTCCCCCCCCCCCCCCACACACACACACACACCCCATACCGCCTCACTCCTCCCCATTCTCCCCGTCCCTAATAAGCATTATGGTGTATGTGGACAGTAACCACCATGTTGACTTACTACTTCCCCCGGATATATAAAATGGGGACGTGTGGAGATGAATTCACGCTACGAGAGCGAGGATAACCAGTCTCTCCCTGATGCTGTTGGAATTTGCGTAACAAAGTCAAACGAAAGAGCGGAAGACTAATTCGAATCGAAGAGTCCGCCATTTTGTTTGACCTTCTTTCAGTCAGTCTTTCACCAGTCCGCGCTGATTGATCTGTAGCTTGAGCCACGTGCTTTCCGCTCGCGATTCCCTCGCCAAAAAATAGAACATTGTGTCAAATTCTGCGGCGTGCTTTCGGCCCGTGGACGAACAATCCGAGGGCGTGCCACACGCTGCGGTTTCAATCGCACGACAAAATCGCATCAACGAAAGCGTCGTGTGGCTTGGACTTTAGACTTGAAACTGCCTGCGCTTCGTACCGCTGGACACTGGCTAGTGGTGACGAATGAGGCCGCTGCCTGTACTGCTGTAGGCGGCGCGGAAACACTGGACACAGGCACCTGGTGCGGCCACTTCGAGACAATACAGTACTGTACAATAATACTTCATTAATCCTTAAAAAGGAAATTCAGTTGTCTGCCTTTGACAAATAATAACAGGTACATAGAAAAAAACGTAAGTAAATACTACACAGTTTTACTCACTTAACTAGAATAAAAACTGAATGAAATCAGGTGAATAAACAGTAAGAAGAAAATACAGTTGCAATCACAATGGTGCCCGTATCTCTCATACAAATACTAGTTGTCCCAGTTCGGTTCAGTTCAGTTCAGTTCAAGATGGTATCTATGCGCTCGGAAAGGCCCATAATTATGGGTATTTGCGCGCCATTCCGTCTCTTAGAAGTTTACCCAACGTTGCCTTTGAAACGGTTCCAATGTTCGTCTGACTGACGATGGCCCTCTCTCGTCCTTTCAAGGAAGATCGTCTAGCAGTTCCTTTTTCAACGCCTCTCTCCTCCAGGCGATCAGTGGTGTGATGTCCTTGGCTTTGTGCCCGCAGGTAGTGTCTCAAGCTCCTCAGCACTTCAGATCTTCCGAGAAGCAAGCCATTGTGAGGGTTGCTTTGCCCGCCAGTCTGTCCGCTCGGTCATTTCCCTTCACTCCGGCATGTCCAGGGCAGTACACCCACAGGAGTTTTCCAAGGTGGATGTCGACCATCGACACATTCCAGTCTGGGCTTCCTGGAGACCATGCATGCTTGCATCTTGCATACAAGGCTTTGCAATCCTGATTCTGACAACCTGTGGTCTGTCATGCGTTCGATTCACGGGTTGCGCACTGTACTCAAAAAATAATAATAATAATAATAATGCAGCACTGTACTCAAATAATAATCATCATAATAATACATAAATTTTCTTAAACAACAGCTAAAAGGTGATTAAACGAGGACTTGATTCATGGACTAGTGTCGAGCGCCTGTGGAGACTGAAGCATCGTGGGTGAGCATTGTTCGACCGCTCCACTCAACCGGTGCGAGCCGTGGCCAGGCATCGCAGGTGACTGCAGACAGACACGCATCGTGCCATGAGCATCACGTGGTTTAAGATTGTGACATAGGGCGAGGGGTAGGACGGGGTGGGTGGGGGGAGGAGATCGGGGTGAATGGGAGGAGGAGGAGGAGGTCGGGTGGATGGGAGGAGGTCGGGGTAGATGGGAGTCGGGATGGATGGGGGGAGGAGGAGGATGGGGGGAGAGGAGGAGGTCGGGTGGATGGAAGGAGGAGGTCGGGGTGGATGGAAGGAGGAGGTCGGGGTGGATGGAAGGAGGAGGTCGGGGTGGAGTGGAAGGAGGAGTTTTGGGTGGATGGAAGGAGGAGTTTTGGGTGGATGGAAGGAGGAGGTCGGGGTGGAT
>JABMCL010002025.1:1142500-1145000 GCA_018857735.1 Alviniconcha marisindica | reverse complement strand
AGCCCGTGACAGAGCGTCCGCCGTCATGAGTTTTTTCCCCCGCGGTGTGTTTCATCTGATAGGAAAATCGCATCATTCTCATTCGGAAGCTTTGGATTCTTGGGGTCAGCTCGTCTAGATGTTTGGTTTTCAGTAAGGCCAGCAACGGCTTGTGATCCGTTTCAATCGTGAACATTTCCAGTCCAATCAGAAATTCGGAGAATTTCTCACAGCACCAGGTGACTGCGAGCGCTTCCTTCTCCACCTGGGCGTACCTTTGCTCCGTGTCTGTCAGCGATCTGGACGCATAAAAAACTGGCTTCCAATCTTGTCCGTCTTTCTGGAGTAGGACTCCTCCTAGTCCATATGATGATGCATCGGCAGACACCTTTGTTTCCTTTTCAGGACCGTAGTGTGCCAACACTGGCGCGGTACTCAGCTGTTTCTTGAGTGTTTGGAATGCTGTCTCTTGTTGAGTGTCCCAGGTCCACGAGTTAGTTCTCTTTCTTGAGGAGATCTCGGAGAGGCTTGGTGGTGTCAGCCAGATTTGGTGCGAATTTGCCAGTGTGGTTCACCATTCCTAACAGTCATCGCAACTCCTGAATGTTGGTCGGTCTTGGGAGGCTGGTGATGGCTTCAACCTTGGCCGGATCCACTTTGATTCCCTCCTGTGAAATGATGTGGCCTAGGAACTTGATGGTATCAACTGAAAAGCGCACTTCTCATTGAGTGTGACGCCTGCTTCTTGCATTCTTTCCAGTACTGATCGCAGTCGCTCGTCGTGTTCTTGCTGACTTCTTCCACTAATGAGGACGTCATCAATGTCGAAAATGACTCCTGGCACTACGGACAGGATGTGAGTCATTTCCCTGTGGAAGACTTCAGGCCCGGAACTGATTCCAAAAGGAAGTCGTTTGAAACAGTATCGCCCGAATGGCGTGATGAATGTAGTCAGTTCCTGAGACTCCTCATGCAGTGGGATTTGATAAAATCCGCTGTTGCAGTCAAGTTTGCTGAACACTTTGGCACCCGGGAGTTGTGCAAGAAGTGGATCAGTAGAGGGAAGGGGGAAGTTCTCACGTCGAACGTTCTCGTTGGGTTTTGTGAGATCTACGCAGATTCTCACTTTGCCATTTGACTTGGGCACCACCACAATGGATGCGCACCACTCAGTCGGATTTTTGGCGGGGCGTGTGACGTCTTCCTCCTCCATACGTTTCAGTTCTTCCTCCACTTTCTGTCTCATTGGCAGCGGCAGTCGACGAGGAGTTGCAATAGAAAATGGCTTTGCATGGTCCTCCATTGTGATTTTGTATATTGATTTAAACTTTCCAAGACCTTTGAACAACTTTGGAAACTCCTTCTTGACACTGTTTTGGTCAGAGCCGCCTTGAGACTGTAGGGTGTTCACTCTTTCAAGCAGATGGAGAGCCTCTATCGCTGGTCTGCCCAGAAGTGGCTCCTGAAGATTGCCTACAACGAACAAAGTCTGTTGCGTTTCGGTATGTTCTGTTGTCAGTGTCGCTTGGAACTGACCGGCGACGTCGATTTTTGTCTTCCCTGGACCGAAAAGCTTCTTGTTTGTTTTCTGGATCAGCGGAGAGTTCTTAGTGAAGTATCTTCTTGGGACGACTGTGACATCGGCTCCGGTGTCCACTCTAAAGTTAACCTTTTTGCCGTTGACCAGGATTTTTGCGTGCCACGGGTCTTGGAGTTCCAGAGAGTTGACTGAGGCTGTTCCCCTCGATTTCGCTCTCTTTCTGGAATCGACCGCTGTGATGACACCCATATGACATCCTCTTCTTCTTCCAGTCTTCGGGGAGTTTTCTTTGAGCGGCACATAGCTGCGTAGTGTCCCTTCACAAAACACTTTCGGCATTCCGCCTCTTTGGCTGGACAGTCCTTTCTTCCATGCATAGGGCTTTTACCGCAGCGTGTACATTTCTTGCATTCCGCCTCTTTGGCTGGACAGTCCTTTCTTCCATGCATAGGGCTTTTACCGCAGCGTGTACATTTCTTGCTAGCTCTGTTTCCAGAACGTTAAAATCCCTCAGAGTGGTTCACTTTCCATTGGTTTTGTTTTCCCTGTTTTGCTGGTATTCTATTGACCTGTGCACTTTTGGTATCGGACTTGGACATTGACTGAGACTGCTGTCTTGAAGTTTCGTAGGCTCTGCCTAACTCCAGACATTTTGCCAGGTCGAGTTTTTTTATCCTCCAGCAACTTTTCTCGAACCGCATCTTCCCTGACTCCCATCACGACTTGATCTCGTATCATTCTGTCCTCAAGAACTCCAAAGTTACAATTCTTTGCCAGTTGACGCAGTGAGGAGATGTACGCTTCGATTGTTTCTGACAGTTCTTGGCGTCGGAGATGAAACCTGTACGATTCATACGCTTCATGTGTTTCACCGACAAAAAATCCTCAAACTTTTCCATGATTTCCCCCAGGTTTTGCATGTCAGCTTCTTGCTCGAACTTGAATCCATCAAATATATCCATCGCGTCTTCTCCGACAGTT
>JABMCL010002025.1:1132500-1135000 GCA_018857735.1 Alviniconcha marisindica | reverse complement strand
TAGGTATGACGTAGTGCACGGACGACCCAGGTTTGTCCAAGGGCCCCAGATGCTGCGCTTTAAGGAAAGCGTAAAGCCAGTCTTACTTTCACAGCCTTCGTCCAGCAGCCGTTTGTAGGCGATGTTCAGTTTGATTTTCAGCTCCTCCGACACAGCGCACTCCTCGCTGAAGAAAAGGGCACACGCCACGGTGTACACGCTGGATCTATGGTGACAGAAAACCATCATCATCATCGTCGTCGTCGTTGTCGTCGCCATTATCGTCATCGTCATTGTCGTCCTCCTCCTCCTCCTCCTCATCGCCTCGATTATCGTCATGGTAGTCGTCACCATCGTCGTCGTCGTCGTCCTTGTCATCGTCGTCGTCGTCACCATCGTCGTCATCGTCGTCGTCACCATCGTCGTCGTCCTCGTCGTCATCGTCATCGTCGTCACCATTATTATCGTCGTCACCATTATTATCGTCATCGTCGTCGTCGTCGCCATCATCGCCATCATCATTGCCATCATCGTCATCATCGTCATCATCATCATCATCAACATCAACATCAACATCACCAGTGTAAGACAGAGTAAGTGTTTAGCGGATACTTACGAGCACCAGTAACAAAAGACACGGGATGGGTTTGTCGTTAACTCACGAGCAATATTGATAAAGACACGGGATGGGTTTCTCGTTGACTTACGAGCAACATTGATAAAGACACGGGATGGGTTTCTCGTTGACTCACGAGCAACATTGATAAAGACACGGGATGGGTTTCTCGTTGACTCACGAGCAACACTGATAAAGAGAGAGGATGGGTTTCTCGTTGACTCACGAGCAACATTGATAAAGACAGAGGATGGGTTTCTCGTTGACTCACGAGCAACATTAATAAAGACACGGGATGGGTTTCTCGTTGACTCACGAGCAACATTGATAAAGACACGGGATGGGTTTCTCGTTGACTTACGAGCAACATTGATAAAGACACGGGATGGGTTTCTCGTTGACTCAACATTGAGCAAACATTGATAAAGACAGAGGATAGGTTTCTCGTTGACTCACGGGCAACATTGATAAAGATAGAGGATGGGTTTCTCGTTGACTCAACATTGAGTAACATTGATAAAGACAGAGGATGGGTTTCTCGATCGTTTACTCACGAGCAACATTGATAAAGACAGAGGATGAGTTTCTCGTTTACTCACGAGCAACTCTGATTTCTCCTTTACTCACGACCAACGATAAAGACAGAGGGAGGGGTTCTCCTTTACTCACGAGCAACATTGATAAAGACAGAGGGAGGGGTTCTCCTTTACACGAGCAACACTAATGAAGACAGTAGAAGCGCTTCATAGCGCATGCTCACGCGTACCAGCGATACGGACAGTGGAGAGGTTCAGAAGTAGGAACAACGCTGATATGATAAAGACAGGCGGTTTCACGGCTACTTCTGACCACTGGTGATAGAGACAAGGAAGGTTTAGCGGTTAGCACCAAGGACAATGGTGTGTGTGTGTGTGTGTGTGTGTGTGTGTGTGTGTGTGTGTGTTGTGTGGTGGTGTGTGTAATGTGATGTGTGTGTGTGGGGGGGGGGGGGGGGGGTAGCGGTTACATTCAACGTTACCAAAGACAACGGTCTGTGTGTGTGGGGGGGGGGGGGGAGGAGGGGGGTTACTTACGAGCACCAAAGACAACGTGGTGTGTGTGTGTGTGTGTGGGGGGGGGGGTACTTACGAGCACCAAAGACAACGTGGTGTGTGTGTATGTGTGTGTGTGTGTGTGTGTGTGTGTGTGTGTGTGTGTGTGTGTGTGTGTGTGTGTGTGTGTATCGGAGGGGGGGGGGGGGTATTACGAGAACCAAAAACAACGTGTGGTGTGTGTGGTGTGTGTGTGTGTGTGTGTGTGTGTGTGTGTGTGTGTGTGTGTGTGTGTGGGGGGGGGGGGTACTTACGAGCACCAAAGACAACGTGGTGTGTATGTGTGTGTGTGTGTATGGGGGGGGGGGGGTTACTTACGAGCACCAAAGACAACGTGGTGTGTGTGTGTCGGGGGGGGGGATAGAGCACCAAAGACACGTGGTGTGTGTAAGGGTACTACGAGCACCAAAGACAACTGGTGTGTGTGTGTTGGGTGTGTGTGTGGGTGTGTGGGTGTGTGTTGTGTGTGTGGTGTGTGTGCGTGAGGGGGGTGCTTACAGCAAAGACAACGTGGTGTGTGTGTGTGTGTGGGGGGGGGGGGTACTTACGAGCACAAGACAACGTGTGTGGTGTGTGTGTGGTGGGGGGGGGGGGGGTACTTACGAGCACCAAAGACAAGTGGTGTGTGTGTGTGGGGTGGGGGGGGGGTACTTACGAGCACCAAAGACAACGTGGTGTGTGTGTGTGTGTGTGTGTGTGTGTGTGTGTGTGTGTGTGTGTGTGTGGTGTGTGTGTGTGTGTGTGTGTGGTGTGTGTGTGTGTGTGGGGGGGTACTTACGAGCACCAAAGACAACGTGGTGTGTGTGGGGGGGGG
>JABMCL010002025.1:1107500-1115000 GCA_018857735.1 Alviniconcha marisindica | reverse complement strand
CTGTCCGAACCATTTTCGACGAACTAAAAGTTCAATTAAGAAACGAATCATAGTTCGTGGAACTGTCCGAAGTATGTTCGGCGAACAAACATTCGCCCAGTTAAGAACGGACTTCACAGAGACACACCTACATTCACACTCCGAGCATCGCTTTCCGGCACCTTCCTCCAAACTCTGCCAGATTTGGTCACGCCACTGAAGGGGCACTCTTTATCTCCGCGCAGCTGTCCACCGACGCGGTCAGCACCCTCCGAAAGGTTCGGGTACTGATAAGACTGTGGAAGCAACCTAGCGCCCAAGCACGCACGTAAACATGAGATGCATCCACCCCGCGTGCCTGTGTGTGTGTGTGTGGGGGGGGGGGGGGGGGAATAGTCTCTATGGACACGATTTTACGCTTTACAAATATTTATTATTATTATTATTAATATTATTATTAGTAGTAGTAGTAGTAGTAGTATTAATATTATTATTATTATTAGTAGTAGTAGTAGTAGTAGTATTAATATTATTATTATTATTATTATTATTATTATTATTATTATTATTAACAAGAAGGTATGCTTGGAATGCTCGGAATGCTTGCACATGTCGACCAGTCGTAAGAGCGGCCCTAATGAAGAAGAACACTTTATTTCCACTGCGCCGTCAGCTACACCTTCCTACCGCCTGTTTCTCTCTGCAGTATTGATGGTCAGTGAATTAACACGCTGCTTGACGGCCACAGAAACCTGTAAGGCTTATTAGGGACGGGGAGAAGGGTGGAAGGGATTATGGAGGTGGGGGGAGAGGGAGATTATATACCTATCGCTACACTGTCACCACCAGAATGTTTTCTGCATTAAGATGGGCAGCGATGAGAGCCATTTTAATGTTTCATAATTGTGAAGGACAAAGTAACAAAGACAGTGTCCACAGACCACATATTTTGAAGAGAAAGGCGAGCCGAAGCGGATTCGAACCGAAGTCCCTCTGCTTACCAGCCTAACGCCTTACCGCTAGGCCAAACCGGCTCTCAATGCCGTATTGATTGATTTATGATCGCTTATATAGCGCTATTCTCCGCTCTCTTGAGCAGACTCACTGCGCTTGCATGTGGTTCTACATGAGTGACTAGCTTTTTATAGCGTTTTTTTGTTTTGTTTTTGTTAATATCCACCGAAGTGGTGTACTTTCAGCGCTGACATGGCTGGTGCCACATGAAACTGCTGCCATCTCTGCGCAAGTTCTGTGTACACCATACAACCATGTACCATGTCACTTAATGCAGAGTCACATACATAAGGTGTATGCGTGTTTAGCTGTAACCTGCCACCTGCACTTTTGGCAGAATGACCGGGATCTTTTACGTGCTACTGCGGTAAGACGGGGGTGGAACGGATACCGAAATAATAAGAGTCAGCACAGAATGTCTACCCTGGAGAAGAAAATTATCACGCCGCTCCCGCAGGGGTTCGAACTTGCGACCTTTCAATCACAAGTCCGGCGCTCTAACCACTGAGCTATACCCCCCCCCCCCCCCCCCCCCCCCCCCCCCCCCCCCCCCACCCCACCCCAGTAGCCACACGTTCAGTTCCGGTATTGGGCAGGTCAGCGAGGCTGGTTTGCACGATTGGTTGAGTGTTGCTTTACGTCCACACAAACCGTAGGCTTAGTAGGAAATAGGAGCCCAGGACGGCCACCTCGACTTTCACACAGCTCCTTTTCTCTGAGTTTGCACGAGTGAATAGCCTTCGTAATCTTTCGCGCAAGAAGTCGCGAAAGGTCGCAGCTGCTACTTCCGGGCCGATTTGTGAGTCGGCGCTGGTTCGCGCTGTGTGTAACAGTGGAAGTTGAACCTAGAAGTCCGAAGCTGTAAAAATGCCAGTACTGTTGCGTTTTCAAGAATTACAGGGGAAAGGTGACGGGGGTTGGTCAAAAAGTGTCTTTGCATTGTTTCTCGGCTGATCAGAAGATCGCGAGTTTCGCTGAGAAAAAAAAAGCGTCTTTTGGCATCCGACAGCACGAGCGGCTGGTTCTAGCTTGTTGCCAAACACACACTGACTACGGGCCTAGTGACCCGGTTTGGCCCAGCGGTAAGGCGCTAGACTGGTAAGCAGAGGGACCTCGGTTCGAATCTGCTTCGGCTCTCCTTTCTTTTTAAAAGTTGTGGTCTGTGGACACTGTCTTGTGACACTGTCCCCCACAATTAATGAAACATTGAAATGGCTCTCATCGCTGCCCACCTCAATGCAGGAGTCATTCTGGCTGTGACAATGTAGCGATAGGTATATAATCTCCTTTCCCCCCCCCCCCCCCCCCCCATACCCCCTTCTCCTACCCCCTCCCTCCCCCCCCCCCCCCCCCCCCCGCCCCCCCGTCCCTAATAAGCCTTATGGTTTCTGTGGACGTTAAGCACCATGTTTACTTACTACGGGCCTTCAAAATGCCTTTAAAGTTGCCACTGTAAACTTCGTGAGGTCACTATCACCGCCTTCTATTGTGAGGAAAGTACACATTGGAAATATATTATTTTTAAACAAGGGACGTAAGCGATGCCGGGTAAAAGTCAAGGGGGTTAACAACCGCGCCTGAACCACCCAATAGCCCTGCCCTTTCCCATGTTGAACACTGCTCAGCCAAGCGTGCAGTAAACAAAATACCCATGACATTAGAGGGTCAATGACCTCATTCCAGCACACCCTGCGTTTCTAAAATAGTTGAACTGTACGTCCAATTTCGAGGACAAGCGCTTGCCATATTAATATTATTTACACTTAAAAGAAGTTTATCCAGTGAGATAAAATCACTAATCTGAAGAAGAAGAAAAAAGGGGGAGTTAAATACATTAATTAGAAGAGAAGCAAAACAAACGACGATTCTTCTCAACTTTGCTCCCGGACGTAAGCGATGCCGGGTAAAAAAAAAAAAACCCGCCTGAACCACCCAATAGCCCTGCCCTTTCCATGTTGAACACTGCTCAGCCAAGCGTGCAGTAAACAAAATACCCATGACATTAGTGGGTCAACGACCTCATTTCAACACACGCTGTGTTCCTAAAATAGTTGAACTGTATGAATGCATGAAAATGTATATATATGGCGCATAAAAACTTCCACACAGAAATCTTCCGTGTTCACAGAGCCATGAAACCATTTCTGTTTGGAAACGACCAGCTACATTTAGAAACTAATAAGAAAATATTTGCTATAGTCCACGACTTTTTGCGCCAAACCGACCGCTTGTAAATCTGTAAAAGTCTGCCAAAATTTGTTTATGATACAAGCGAAGAAGTACACGTTTTAATCCTCTCCTCTCTCTGTCTCTCTCAGATCAATAATTATCACAACATCACTAGACCATTCGGTTAGTCATTTGCTTTTTTAACCCCCACCCCCACCACCCGTTTTGTTGTTGTTGCTTTTGTTTTGTTTTGTTTTGTTTTTGTTGTTGTCATTTTGGTCTTTGTTGGTTTTGTTGCCTCTGATGTTTTGACAACAATTTGCCATCTTGCCATCGTAAATGTCTGTGTGATTATCATTTTATTCATAGGTAACACTCAAATAAGCATATTGCTTTTGTGTTTCCTGTACTTATTTGTTGAGCTTATGATTACGATGAATGAATAAAATTTTGTTTAAACCATGAAACCATTTTGGACGGCTGGGGACTTACACTTAACTCTGCACAATTAACGAATCTTGCTTTCTCACCATCTGTTTTGCTCAGCGGGGGCAAATTTCCATGTGACAGAAGGGTAATTTGTATGGCTTGCCAGCCAGACTGTATACAACAACTGAAACCGCCATTGTGATTGTGGGGCAAATAGCCAGTGCGGCTGGGTCTATCACCCACGGGCCAGTGCAACGAACATTATGCCTTATGGATCGGCCTCAAAACAAAATCTGTTCAGGGTTGAATTGTTTAATTACACCACCGAGATAATAACGATATGGCATAATTACAAACGCGTGCGCGCGCGCGCATGCACACACACACACACACACACACACACACACACACACACACACACACACACACACACACACACCACACACACACACACACACACACACACACACACACACACACACACACACACACACTCACACACACACTCACACACACACACACACAAACACACACACACATAAACACACACACACACACACACACACACACACACACACACACACACACACACACACACACACACACACACACACACTCACACTCACACCCACACACACACACTCACACCCAAACAAACAAACAAACAAAAAAGTAGAACAAACAAAAAACTGTTCAGATATGACCACGATGAACTCCCCACAAACATTCCAACACTTTTACAACAAGGCGACCCAGTGTGACTGATGGCCGTCCACTCATCTTCTGTCCACTCATCTTCTGTCCACTCATCTTCTGTCCACTCATCTTCTGTCCACTCATCTTCTGTCCACTCATCTTCTGTCCACTCATCTTCTGTCCACTCAGTCTGACTGTCTTGGCCTCAGACAGGTCGTAGCTTCCTTGATTAATGATTGTGTGTACGTGAGTGAGACCATGCGTACAGACCATGCGTACAGACAATACGTTTCGTCCTCAAAATTTGCTCATGAAACCAGCCCTCCAGACAGACCACGAGACAATGCAAGAATAAAAGAGGTCACAATCAACAACATCTTGGTGACATCTAGGTGACATCATGGTGACATCTAGGTGACATCGTGGTGACATATGGGTGACATCATGGTGACATATAGGTGACATCTAGGTGACATCATGGTGACATCTAGGTGACATCATGGTGACCTCTAGGTGACATCTAGGTGATATCATGGTGACATCTAGGTGATATCTAGGTGACATCTAGGTGACATCTAGGTGATATCTGTTTAATCATTATTTCTAAACTGTTTTTCACAGCCCTGCCTATCCCCTCGTTCGACGCTGTGTGTGTGTGTGTGTGTGTGTGTGTGTGTGTGTGTGTGTGTGTGTGTGTTGTGTGTGTGTGTGTGTGTGTGTGTGTGTGTGTGTGTGTGTGTGTGTGTGTGTGTGTGTGTGTGTGTGTGTGTGTGTGTGTGTGTGTGTGTGTGTGTGTGTGTGTGTGTGTGTGTGTGTGTGTGTGTGTGTGGGTGTGGTGGTGTGTGTGTGGTTGTGTGTGTGTGTGTGTGTGTGTGTGTGTGTGTGTGTGTGTGTGTGTGTGTGTGTGTGTGTGTGTGTGGTGTGTGTGTGTGTGTGTGTGTGTGTGTTGTGTGTGTGTGTGTGTTGTGTGTGTGTGTGTGTGTGTGTGTGTGTGTGTGTGTGTGTGTGTGTGTGTGTGTGTGTGTGTGTGTGTGTGTGTGTGTGTGTGTGTGTGTTGTGTGTGTGTGTGTGTGTGTGTGTGTGTGTGTGTGTGTGTGTGTGTGTGTGTGTGTGTGTGTGTGTGTGTGTGTGTGTGTGTGTGTGTGTGTGTGTGTTGTGTGTGTGTGTGTGTGTGTGTGTGTGTGTGTGTGGTGTGTGTTGTGTGTGTGTGTGTGTGTGTGTGTGTGTGTGTGTGTGTGTGTGTGTGTGTTGTGTGTGGTGTGTGTGTGTGGTGTGTAGTTATTGTAAAGCGCCCTGTGCTGCCACCTTGTGTGGTAGATGGGCGCTCTAGAAATCCTCTGTATTATTATTATTATTATTATTATTATTATTATTATTATTATTATTATTATTATTATATCTATGTGACATCTAGGTGAAATCTAGGTGACATCTTGGTAACATCTAGGTGACATTTGGGTGACATCTAGGTGAAATCTAGGTGACATCTTGGTAACATCTAGGTGACATTTGGGTGACATCTAGGTAAAATCTCGGTGACATCTTGGTAACATCTAGGTGACATGTGGGTGACATCTAGATGATATCTAGGTGGCGTTGCAACCTATCACAGCATCAGACTGCTGGAGTGTACATTGGGACAAGCCTGGTATAAGCAATAAACGTAGCCTACTTTATATACCTATTATTGTGTGGTGTTAGACAGACAGACAGACAGACAGACAGACAGACAGACAGACAGACAGACAGACAGATAGACGGACAGACAGACGGACAGACAGACAGACAGACAGACAGAGACAGAGAGCAATATTGTTTAATAACAGATGCTTTTGCAAACATCTTTTTTTAGTGCTGTGATAATAACATGCTGTGTGTGGTTGGTGTGTTTTTAGCTTTTGTTGCTGTGTTTTTAACAGTCTATTGTTTATTCCGTTTGTTACTGTGCACCGTAAGACAAATGTCTCTGCAAACTTGTACTGGGACAACAAATATTCTGATTCTGATTCTGATTCTGATTTTGACTGCTTAAGCCTCTGTTGAATTAAAATGGGCCGGTATGTTTATACTAGCACGTCACAATGATCATTTTTCGTAGCCGATGACTCTTGTAGAGATGTTCCCGTGGTGACAATGGCGTGTATGTGTTAAAGGCAACGACAAATTTGCGGTGATGACTGTGTAAGTAATAAGGAGCACCGCCCTTAACAACTCTTCTTGAAGTTTTAAAATATGCAGTAATCATGTGTTACTGTCTACTGTGATGTGGTATGTGAGATAATAAAGTAATCTTGACTCTTGACTCTTGAATCTTGAACAGTGTAGTAGCGATCATGTTCGCAAGCTTCAGATTTCTTGTTCTCGTTTCAGAGCAGCCCCCTCGCCCCCCCCCCCCCCCCCCCCCCCCCCCCCCCCGTTCCTACCAGTCACTAATATTTAATAATATACTGCCATGTAGATAAAAAACAGCGAAAAAGCAACAACAACAAAGAACAGACGTACCTGCAAGAAGGAAGACGCCGAACCAGTTACCAGTATCCATCTTTGACAAACCCTTTATTTCCTTGTGGCCGAAAACAACTTGGACTAAACTCAGCGAGGGTGGTATTTGTCTTCTTTTCCCTCTTCTTCGGAAAGAGGTTTATGCGTAAACAAAAGTGGAAACCCACAAACAGCCGGCTTGTTTCAGGTCACGCCCGCTGGTCTACTGTTGAGCATTCGCGTCCGCTCCTACTATACACACTGCCTGCATACCTATAGTTACACAGGCGCTTCACCTAGCATATTTATTTGAACCCTTTTCCTGCCAAGGAATTTGTTCTGCTGATGCAGCTGCTTCAAAGGGGAGACTGGCTGAGAGAATCAGCCAGTCGGAAACGTTCGTTTGCTTCTCCTTTCTTGGCTGAGAGAATCAGCCAGTCGGAAACGTTCGTTCGCTTCTCCTTTCTTTCTTTCTTTCTTTCCTTCTCCACAGCATGCGCGGGAAGTCAGAATTCGAGCATCACGTCTCATGACGTCATACAGACGGATAGGAAACACTTCGTCAAGGACGTCATATAATTTCATGATGTCATAAGGAAAGGGAAAGGGCTAATGGCAGTTATTTGACACCTGCCAGCCCTCTGAAGGCGAATGCTCACTGAGAATAAAAGCACAATGTAGCATGCTCAAAATAAAAATTATATAATTGACCGTCGTTTGAAGCCTACCTCC
>JABMCL010002025.1:1095000-1102500 GCA_018857735.1 Alviniconcha marisindica | reverse complement strand
TTGTTGTTGTTGTTGTTCTTCTTCTTCTTCTTCTTCTTCTTCTTCTTCTTCTTCTTCTTCTTCTTCTTCTTCTCTCTTCTTGGTGTTTCAGTGAATGAGGTATAGGTTTTGTTGTTGTTGTTTTTGTTCTTCTTCTTCTTCTTCTTCTTCTTCTTCTTCTTCTTCTTCTGCTTCTTCTTCTTCTTCTTTGGTGTTGTTCAGTGAATGAGTATAAGTTTGTTGTTGTTGTTGTTGTTGTTCTTCTTCTTCTTCTTCTTCTTCTTCTTCTTCTTCTTCTTCTTCTTCTTCTTCTTCTTCTTCTTCTTCTTCTTCTTCTTCTTCTTCTTCTTTGGTGATGTTCAGTGAATGAGTATAAGTTTGTTGTTGTTGTTGTTGTTGTTGTTGTTGTTGTTGTTGTTGTCGTTGCTGTTGTTGTCGTTGTTGTTGTTGTTGTTGTTGTTCTTCTTCTTCTTCTTCTTCTTCTTCTTCTTCTTCTTCTTCTTCTTCTTCTTCTTCTTCTTCTTCTTCTTCTTCTTCTTCTCTGGTGATATTCAGTGAATGAGTATAGGTTTTGTTGTTGTTGTTGTTGTTGTTGTTGTTGTTGTTGTTGTTCTTCTTCTTCTTCTTCTTCTTCTTCTTCTTCTTCTTCTTCTTCTTCTTCTTCTTCTTCTTCCTCCTCCTCCTCCTCCTCCTCCTCCTCCTCCTTCCTCTTCTGCTTCTTGACAAGTTCCCAGTGACCGCTCCACAAAGATTTATCTCGAGCTTTGTCTGATTTGACAAGTATTATTCATTCTTTGTGGGACTGCTGCGTGTTGTGGCGAGGAATGGCTGCAACATCACAACCGCACGAGCACAATTAACGAAGCTAGTAGTTAGTAAGTATAGCTGCCTGTCTGCTAGAATATGACGCAGCTGGATCGCCTGGAGGAGAGAGGCGTGGAAAGAGGAAGCGCTCGACGATCTTCCTTGAAAGGACGAGAGAGGGCCATCGCCAATCAGACGAACATTGGAACCGTTTCAAAGGCAGCGTTGGGGAAACGTCTGAGAGACGGGGTGGAGCGCATATGGGCTTTCTTGGACGCGTAGATACCATCTTGAGCTGAACCGAACTGACGTGAAGTGGTAGCTGCAGACCTTCACGTCTTTCAGCTGCGCACGTTCACCTTAGGAACACAGCGAAGCGCAGCCCAGCGGCACAGATATAATTTCTTTGGTCAGTTGATACTGTGCTGAGATGTGACCTGACTTTGGCAACTTGGGTTAAAGATGCTGTGAGGGGCGCTGTGGGGTGCGGGAGCTGGACGCTTCAACAGGCAACCAACTGTGTGGCTGTAGCGAGCTCGTCCGACATCCTATCAGGGGCCCAGTTCAACACTGCCTCTCTCACTCAGGCATGCCAGTCAGTAGACCTCTGTCTGTCTCTTTGTCTGTCTGTCTGTCTGTCTGTCTGTGTATCTGTCTCTGTCTCTCTGTCTCTCTGTGTCTGTCTCAGTCTCTCTGTCTCTGTCTCTCTGTCTCTGTCTCTCATGACGTCTATGTGTGATGTCTGCTATGGAGTCATGTAGTCTACATACATGACTCCATAGCAGACATCACACATAGACGTCATGACCTTGAAAGTGACTGTGTGGAATGTATTTGGCTCGAGCTAAAACCGAATGCAAACGCCCCATCTCTTTTTGTATGCTTTTTGTATAGAAACCCTTCAGTTTGTTATGAGTGGTTCGATGACTTTGTACAGATGATAGACAATCTCCGCGCTGTAAAACCTCATGCCGACATTCTTTTATTAGGAGATTTTAATATTGATTTGCTGAAGCCACACTCCTCTTGGGACTCTACTGTTACACTGCTGGGCCTAACCCAACTTATAGAGTCACCAACAAGAATTACACCGACATCTGCCACACTGATTGATCATATATATACAAACAACCCAGATGCATTCACAGATGTCAGTGTATCTGATCTAAGCATCAGTGACCACTGTCCCATCTCCTGTACGAAATCTGTTAAACTTCCAAAATGTATACTCAAAACCCATTCTCTTATATCATTTAGATCGTTCAAGCACTTTAATAAAACAGCATTTTGTGCTGACCTGAATTGTGCCCCTTTTATTTCGGTCCTGAATTATACTGACCCTGAAGAAGCTTTGTCGGTGTGGTACAATGTATACCTCAGTGTAATCAACAGACACGCGCCACTGAAGCACAAGCGCGTCAAACATCCCAAATTACCACCCTGGCTTAACAAAGATGTAATGCAGCTAATGGCAGAGCGAGACAAACTAAAGAAAGAAAAACGTTTTTCAGAATATAAGAAGCTAAGAAATAAAATAAAAAATCAGGTGAGAAAAGCAAAAAAGGACTACTTCCAGAAACTCATTGAGCGAGATAAAAAAAATATTTCGACTGTGTGGCGTGCTCTTAAATACATTCACGAAAGGGAGCCAGTCTCATTCTGCCGCTATCCCAAAGAACCTAACGGCTGATAAATTCAATAATCACTTCCTTTCTGTGGCAGAATTTTTGGCAAAACCACGATCGGATGATGTATATGACTCTGAATGCTCAAATATTCTACATGAATTTTGTGAGCGAAAAACACGAGGGCAGGGAGCCATTTGTCATCCCATATATTTCCATTCCAGACCTCGGTAAATATATATCCAAACTGGATAATAAAAAGTCGTCTGGACCCGATGGTATTAGTAACCACTTACTTAAATTGTCACTTCCTTACATAATAGACTCGCTTACTTACATTTTTAATCTATGCATCGAGAAAAACCATTATCCATCTGAGTTTAAGAAAGCAAAAGTGATCCCACTGTCAAAAACTCGCGACAAGACAAATTTGACTGACTACAGACCAATATCACTGTTATCTGTCCTGTCCAAACTCCTCGAAAAGCATGTGCATGTGCAGTTAAATGATTATTTGGAAAAACACCTACTCATTCACCCCTTCCAGTCTGGTTTTCGATGTAAACACTCTTGCAATACCGCCTTAGTACGGCTTACACATTCTTGGCTGACAGCGATGAACAAATCTGAGGTGTCTGGCGTGATATTCCTAGACCTAAAAAAGGCCTTTGACCTTGTGGATCACAATATCATGATGTATAAGCTTGGATGCTACCTTCAAAACTCAAGTTCTCTACCGTTTTTCAAATCGTATCTTGAAGAGAATGCAACGTGAAACACCTTCAGGCTCATATTCTTTAGAAGGCTCTGTAGTTGGTGGACAATAATTTCCCAGGCCTATTTAATTCAAGTATTTTCATCATGACCTACCCAAAGGGAGAACGATATTTCTGTTCGCTTGCGACATGTTAGAAGATGAACAACAGACCCGACTTTCCGGAAATAATTATAGTAAACAAACCTTACAGGGAAATTAGACAGTCTACACCTGGTGCACAAAATTCTAGGTCTCATCCAAGAAAACCCATCTAAGACAACGTACAGTTGAACATCAGCTTTACCTTTTCTTATCTGTACCACATGGAGTGAAAGTTCACAAATGGCAGCATCCGTTAGTTTTTGGGGTGGGGCGGCTGTAGACATTTAAAGCTTTTATGCCACTTCCCACAACAATCGAGTTAAATTCCAAAAAACGATAATTCTCTACTAAGAAGAGCCGGAAAGCTAATCCTTCCAGATAAAAATCTAACCACTGACCAGAAACTGAATAAGATAGGAATATTGAGCCTTCACAAACAACTGGACTACAACAAGGGTGTTTTTATGTATAGGGCACTTACCAACAATGCGCCAGTGTACATATCTAGCTTGTACAAAGCTCCTCACTCTAGCTCCAGGAACAACTACCTTCAGTTACCAAAGCCAAGAATAGATTTATTCAAAACAAGCATGGCCTTTTCGGGTGCCCTGTTTTGGAATAGTCTTCCAGTGCACCTCAGATCATGTCACTCACTCAGCTCCTTCAAGAGAAACCTCCGTGAGCACCTTAACACAACCGTATAAGACAGCTTATGACCCCCCCCCCCCCCCCATCATTTTACTCTGAAGACTAGTGCTTGCTATACAGATGCCGGAATCATCGTTTATCACATCACTGAAAAGTGATTTACTGTTGCTACTGCGCTGTGTGTGTGTGTGTGTGTGTGTGTGTGTGTGTGTGTTGTGTGTGTTGTGTGTGTGTGTGTGTGTGTGTGTGTGTGTGTGTGTGTGTGAGTGGTGTGTGTGTGTGAGTGGAGGAGAGAGGATGTGTGGAGAGTGTGTGGGTAGTGAGTGAATGCAGCATTGCCTACTGTGATTTATGATCTGATCTACATGTTTTTTGTTGTTCTTCCTTCTCCCCCCCCCCCCCCCCCCCCCCCCCCCCCCCCCCCCCCCCCGTACCGCTGAGCCATGTTATGTTTTTGTGATTTACAAATAATTGCGAGTTATGTCAACACCATTTTTGATATGTATACATCTTATTTATTTATTGTCATTTCAAAGTATTTTCAATGATTTTGCTTTTCCTGTATGTTTATTACTATTAATAGTGGTAGTATTATATTTTATTTGTTTGTATTTTGTTTATCCTGTTTAAATATTAATCGAGTTTGTAAAAAGATTTTTAAAAAAATCTTCTTTTTTTTCTCTCCATTTTTCACTTATTTGGTAGTTTAGCAAGGACAGGTCTAAATGAACCTAAACTACAATCCTTGGAAAATAAAGTTTTCGAGTTCGAGTTCGATTTCGAGTTCTCTGTCTGTCTGTCTGTCTGTCTGTCTGTCTGTCTGTCTGTCTGTCTGTCTGTCTGTCTGTCTGTCTCTCCTCTCTCTTCCTCTCTCTCTCTCTCTCTCTCTCTCTCTCTCTCTCTCTCTCTCTCTCTCTCTCTCTCTCTCTCTCTCTCTCTCTCTCTCTCTCTGTTTTTGTAGGTTAGAATGTCTGACTTGTGACAGCCGATAACTGAGGGCATAAGGGTTTTTTCGAGCTCTTAGACGCTAAATTCTCGCCGTCCTTAACTGAAGTGAAATATTTATAGTTTTGTACAAAGTAGATGACTTCCTCCATTGTATTACTTGCCTATGTCAGAGACCTGTCAGTTAGAGGCACTGTGTCAGAGATCCGTCGGTTACAAGCACTGTGTCAGAAACCCGTCAGTTACAAGCAATGTTAGAAACCTGTCAGTTACAAGTACTGTGTCCTTTCCTGTGTCAGAGATCTGTCAGTTACAAGCACTGCCTCATTTGCCTGTGTCAGAGACTGAGTTACAAGTACTGTGTCCTTGCCTGTGTCAGAAACCTGTCAGTTACAAGCACTGTGTCAGAGGCCTCTTATCAGAGACCTGTCAGTTACAATCACTGTGTCCTTGCCTGTGTCATAGACCCGTCAGTTACAAGCACTGTGCTCTTGCCTGTGTCAGAAACCTGTCAGTTAAAAGCACTGTGTCAAAGACTCGTCAGTTACAAGCACTGTGTCCTTGCCCGTGTCAGAGACCCGTCAGTTACACGCACTGTGGCCTTGCCTGTGTCCGAGATCTGTCAGTTACACGCACAGTGTCCTTGCCTGTGTCAGAGACCCGTCAGTTACAGGCACTGTGTCCTTGCCTGTGTCAGAGACCTGTCAGTTCCAAACCGTGTCATTGCCTGTGTCAGAGACCTGTCAGTTCCAAGCACTGTGTCCTAGCCTGTATCAGAGATCTGTCAGTTCCAAGCACTGTGTCCTTGCCTGTGTCAGAAACCTGTCAGAGGCGGTCAGCTGTGTGGACAATTACCAGTCCGCCTGCTCCTCCTCTTCACAGTACGCCTCCCTCCGCAGCTCCATCTACAACCTCAACGCTATCCAGTGTGGTGACGGTGGGTATTTTGTTACCTTTCTTCTCTCCACTTTAGGTCTTTCTTCTCTCCACTTTAGACCTTTCTTCTCTCCACTTCAGACCGTGTGTGTGTGTGTGTGTGTGTGTGTGTGTGTGTGTGTGGCGTGCGTGCTGTCGTGCGTGCTGGTGGTGGTGTGTGGTGTGTGGTGGTGGTGTGTGTGGTGTGTGGTGTGTGTGTGTGTGTGTGTGTGTGTGTGTGTGTGTGTGTGTGTGTGTGAATTCTAGTTTAATGTTACTTTATGTGCAGACAAGAGACAAATCCATGTATAAACTTAGCATGGACAATAAACAATCTTATCTTATCTTATTACATTGGGTCGAATTACGCACGTAAACATGAGGTACGTCCGCCCCGGGTATCAAATTAGTTCCGTCTCATTCAAACCGTAAACAATATGGGCGGTTATAAAAGAAACAGCTGATATCATTTATTAGCTTGACTGTTACAAACTCACTGCCATTTGAGCACCAAAAAACAACAACTTCTGTTAGCAAAGATGCACCAAACACGACATGCCAAAGTTCAGTTCAGGGGAAGCAACTGATGATAGCGCTAAAGATAAATGCAGTTCCTTCCCTTCCACCAGAAGCCCCAGTAGATGATGCGTCAGGACTCCGATCCCAGACCGGGTTGTGGCGTAATGGAAACACACTGAAACAGGGAATGGACAGACAGCTTGGTTAATTTCACTCGCGCCCATAACGCTGTGTACATCTAGGCGGTTTTGTCAACCTTCCTTTAGTTCTAGTACACGTACAGCCATAGATTTACATAATTATGTAGGTCCATGCTTAAAGTTATATATACAGATTGTGACTTGTAACCATACAGCCATGTACTACCTGGCGGCCTATTCAGCCTTTGTGACTTATGCCCATACAGTCGTGTACTGATTGTGACTTGTGTCCGTACAGTCATGTACTGATTGTGACCTATGCCCCATACAGTCATGTACTGATTGTGACTTGTGCTCCATACAGCCATGTCCTACTTGTGACTTGTGCCCCATACAGTCATGTACTGACTGTGACATGTGCTCATACCGTCATGTACTAACTGTGGCTTTAGCCCATACAGTCATGTAATGTCTGTTACATGTGCCCATACAGTCATGTACTGATTGTGTCATGTACCCATAGTCATACACTGACGGTAACCCGTATCCATACAGTCATGTACTGATCGTGACTTGTGCCTATACAGTCATGTACTGTCTGGCAGTCTATTCAGACTTTGTGACTTGTGCCCATACAGTCATGTCCTGCTTGTGACCTGTGCCCATACAGTCATGTACGGAATAATAATAATAATAATGTACATTTATCATGGGCTCATCAACGCCCTGAGCGCTCACATGATGCATATTAACCTAAATATGATATTCTATACATGTAGAGCACAGTCTTACCAAAACAATTTGCATAAAATATTATACAAAAAAGAAAAAGAAAGAAAGAAAGAGAGAGAAAAAAAACGCACTACACACACACACACACACACACACACACACACACACACACACACACACACACACACACACACACACACACACACACACACACACACACAACACGCACGCACACCGCGCACACACACACACACACGCGCGCGCACACACGCACACACGCACGCACGCACCACCACGCACGCACCCACACACACACACCACACGCACACCACAC
>JABMCL010002025.1:1087500-1090000 GCA_018857735.1 Alviniconcha marisindica | reverse complement strand
GGAACATTACATTTTAAACCGTTCACTATTGGACTGGTTGACTAAGCGGACTTGTTGCGAAGCATTAATTACCCAAGGCTTAATAGTGTCACATTTTCCAGAAGTCTCGATGCCTAGTGGTGTTTATTCGCCATGTGCATGTCTCGACGCCTAGTGGTGTTTATTCGCCATGTGCATGTCTCGATGCCTAGTGGTGTTTTTCAGCCAGTTGCATGTCTCGATGCCTAGTGGTGTTTATTTACATGTGCATGTCTCCGATGCCTAGTGGTGTTTATTCGCGGCTTGTCTCGAGCTATGGTTTTATCGCCATGGTATGTCTCATGCTAGGGGTGTTTATTTGCCATTGATGTCTCGATGCCTAGTGGTGTTTATTCGCCATGTGCATGTCTCGAGCCTAGTGGTGTTTATTCACCATGTGCATGTCTCGATGCCTAGTGGTGTTTATTCACCATGTGCATGTCTCGATGTCTAGTGGTGTTTATTCGCCATGTGCATGTCTCGATGCCTAGTGGTGTTTATTCGCCAGGGTGTATGTCTCGATGTCTAGTGGTGTTTATTCGCCATCTGCATGTCTCGATGTCTAGTGGTGTTTATTCGCCATTGTATGTCTCTATGTCTAGTGGTGTTTATTCGACATCTGTATGTCTCGAGTCTAGTGGTGTTTATTCGCCATGTGCATGTCTCGATGTCTAGTGGTGTTTATTCGCCATGTGTATGTCTCGATGTCTAGTGGTGTTTATTCGCCATGTGCATGTCTCGATGTCTAGTGGTGTTTATTCGCCATGTGTATGTCCCCGATGTCTAGTGGTTTTTTATTCGCCATCTGCATGTCTCGATGTCTAGTGGTGTTTATTCGCCATCTGTATGACTATGTCTAGTGGGTTTATTCGATGTAGTCTCGACTAGTGGTGTTTATTCACCATGTGCATGTCTCGATGCCTAGTGGTGTTTATTCGCCATGTGTATGTCTCGATGTCTAGTGGTGTTTATTCGACATCTGTATGTCTCGAGTCTAGTGGTGTTTATTCGCCATGTGCATGTCTCGATGCCTAGTGGTGTTTTATTCGCCATCTGTATGTCTCGATGTCTAGTGGTGTTTATTCGCCATCTGCATGTCTCGATGTCTAGTGGTGTTTATTCGCCATTTGTATGTCTCTATGTCTAGTGGTGTTTATTCGACATCTGTATGTCTCGAGGCCTAGTGGTGTTTATTCGCCATGTGCATGTCTCGGCGTCTAGTGGTGTTTATTCGCCATAAAAGTAAGTCTCGATTTCTAGTGGTGTTTATTCGCTATCTGTATGTCTTGATGCCTAGTGGTCTTTATTCGCTATGTGTATGTCTCGATGTCTGGTGGTTTTTATTCGCCATCTGCATGTCTCGATGCAGTGGTGTTTATTCGCCATCTGCATGTCTCGATGTCTAGTGGTATTTATTCGCCATCTGTATGTCTCGATGTCTGCTTGTGTTTATTCGCCATGTGTATGTCTCGATGTCTAGTGGTCTTTATTCGCTATGTGCATGTCTCGATGTCTGCTGGTGTTTAATGGCTATGTGCTATACATGTCTCGATGTCTAGTGGTGTTTACTCGCCATGTGCATGTCTCGATGTCTGCTGGTGTTTAATGGCTATGTGCTATACATGTCTCGATGTCTAGTGGTGTTTACTCTGTATGCCTCCATGCCCAGCGTGGTGCAGGGCACCCTGGGCTGTGCTGTGTCCAACGCAGCCGCCTGCGCAGTGCCAAGCCATGAGGTCTTCATTAGGGACACCAACAACTTCATGCTCTACATCGGCGATAGGGGCTGTGGCTTCCCGCAACCAGGTGACTGTCACCACAGCCTCCTTCTCTCGGCTATCTGTCATCGCAGCCACCTTCTCTTTGCTGTCTGTCATCGCAGCCACCTTCTCTTTGCTGTCTGTCATCGCAGCCACCTTCTCTTTGCTGTCTGTCATCGCAGCCACCTTCTCTTTGCTGTCTGTCACCACAGCCACCTTCTCTTTGCTGTCTGTCACCACAGCCACCTTCTCTTTGCTGTCTGTCACCACAGCCACCTTCTCTTTGCTGTCTGTCATCGCAGGCACCTTCTCTTTGCTGTCTGTCATCGCAGCCACCTTCTCTTTGCTGTCTGTCATCACAGCCACCTTCTCTTTGCTGTCTGTCATCGCAGCCACCTTCTCTTTGCTGTCTGTCATCACAGCCACCTTCTCTTTGCTGTCACCACAGCCACCTTCTCTTTGCTGTCACCACAGCCACCTTCTCTTCGCTGTCTGTCACCACAGCCACCTTCTCTTCGCTGTCTGTCACCACAGCCACCTTCTCTTTGCTGTCACCACAGCCACCTTCTCTTCGCTGTCTGTCACCACAGCCACCTTCTCTTCGCTGTCTGTCACCACAGCCACCTTCTCTTCGCTGTCTGTCACCACAGCCACATTCTCTCGGCTATCTGTCACCACAGCCACTTTTTCTCTGATATCTGTCACCACAGCCACATTCTCTG
>JABMCL010002025.1:1077500-1085000 GCA_018857735.1 Alviniconcha marisindica | reverse complement strand
TTAAGTCAAACATCGCTTAAGTCGAAGCTTTAAAAGAACAAATCCTGACCAACGCTGCTCTTTGCATCACTAATTTTACAGCAGATGTCAAAAACGGATACATGAAGTTTTAGCTAAGTCGAACATGATATCTCCTTGACACTCTTGAGTAAGTCGAATCAAGCATTGCAAGATCAGTTAAGTTCAGTTCAAGATGGTATCTATGCGATCGGAAAAGCCCATATGCGCTCCACCCCGTCTCTCAGAAGTTTCCCCAACGTTGCCTTTGAAACGGTTCCAATATTTGTCTGATTGACGATGATCCACTCTCTTCCTGTCAAGAAAGATCGTCTAGCGCTTCCTCTTTCCACGCCTCTCTCCTCCAGGCGGTCGATGGTGTGATGCCCTTGGCTTTGTGCCCGCAGTTAGTGTCTCAAGCTCCTCACCACTTCAGATATTCCGAGAAGCAAGCCACCTGTGAGAGTTGCTTTGCCCGCCAGTCTATCTGCTCAGTCGTTTCCCTTCCCTCCGGCATGTCCAGGGCAGTACACCCACAGGAGTTTTCGAAGGTAGATGCTGACCATTGACACATTCCAGTCTGGGCTTAAAGCATTGCAAGTCTATTTCATCGTTGAATATGCTCCCAGATTCCTAGCCCATTTTCTCGCCACCTACATCTCACCGCTGTTTTTTTGGCTGGAATAGATCTGAGTGAAGAAAAATATACCTGAGAAATCTTTGCCGACACTTCGAACGAGTGATCGTGTGATTTAACTTCCTCACTCAAGCCTGTCCCGGTTTCCAGCAGTGGGGTACTGCGGATGCAGAAATTAAGGTCCCCTCTGTTGAGAAAACACTTCTCTGCTTTTAGATAAGCTGTGCTGTTTTCGTGTCCAGTGCTTGGAAGAATCATAAAAGGTTAAAAAGCAACGGTGTTTATTAAGACGAAACAATGAGATAAATAGAATGCACCTTAACTTAATTCTCACATTGAGGTAAGTAGAATACACCTTCACTTAATTCCTATAATGAGATAAGTAGAATGCACCTTCACTTGTTTCCCATAATGAGATAAGTAGAATGCATCTTCACTTAATTCCCATAATGAGATAAGTAGAATACACCTTCACTTAATTCCCATAATGAGATAAGTAGAATGCATCTTCACTTAATTCCCATAATGAGATAATTAAATACACCTTCACTTAATTCCCAGTGAGATACACATTCATTGCCACAATGAGATAAGTAAAATACATCTTGACTGCTCATAATAGTAAAATACTCCTTCAGTGTCTAAAATGTCATAAGCAAAATACACCTTCACTGTCCACAATGAGATAAGTACAACACATCCCCACTGAGCACAATGGTATAAGTAAAATACACCGTCACTGTCAATGATAAGTAAAATACACCGTCACTGTCAATGATAAGTAAAATACACCGTCACTGTAAATGATAAGTAAAATACACCATCACTGTCAATGATGAGTAAAATACACCGTCACTGTCAATGATAAGTAAAATACACCGTCACTGTCAATGATAAGTAAAATACACCGTCACTATCAATGATAAGTAAAATACACCATCACTGTCAATGATGAGTAAAATACACCGTCACTGTCAATGATAAGCAAAATACACCGTCACTGTCAATGATGAGTCAAATACACCGTCACTGTCAATGATGAGTCAAATACACCGTCACTGTCAACAGTGGTATAAGCAAAATACTCTTTCACTGTCCACGATAAGTAGAATACATCTTCACTGTCCACAGTGGTATAAACAAAATACATCTTCATTTGCGTGTGTTTATGTCCACGGTGGTATAAGCAAAATACGCCGTCACTTTCCACGATAAGTAGAATACACCTTCACTGTCCACAGTGGTATAAGCAAAATACATCTTCACTGTCCCCAGTGGTATAAGCAAAATACACCTTCACTGTCCACAGTGGTATAAGCAAAATACGCCGTCACTGTCCTCGGTAAGTAGAATACACCTTCACTGCCCAAAATGATATAAGTAAACTACGCCGTCACTGTCCACGATAGGTAACATACACCGTCACTGTCTACAACTGACACACATACAGTTGTCAGCTTCACTTTCTACAATGAAATAGATTTAAAAAAATTATCCAAAAAAATCACAAGCACCGTGAGATATCTAAAATTGTCATCTTCACTGCTCACAATGGATTGAATGGATACTATCGAGACCGTCATGTTCATTGGGAGATAGATAAAATTGTAACCTTTACTCCTCACAATGGATTGCATGGATGCTATCGAGACCGTCATGTTCATTGGGAGATAGATAAAATTGTAACCTTTACTCCTCACAATGGATTAGATGGATGCAGTCCAGACAGTCATGTTCATAGGGAGATAGATAAAATTGTAACCTTTACTCCTCACAGTGGATTAGATGGATGCAGTCCAGACAGTCATGTTCATAGGGAGATAGATAAAATTGTAACCTTTACTCCTCACAGTGGATTAGATGGATGCAGTCCAGACAGTCATGTTCATAGGGAGACAGATAAAATTGTAACCTTTACTTCTCACAATGGATTTGATGGATGCAATCGAGACCGTCATGTCCAGGTGTCCATACGGAGATAGGTGAAATTACCATCTTCACTGCCTGCACTGAGATAAATAATAAAAACAAATTATTGTACCATCAATGCTGGCAGGGGGATGGATAAAATTACTACCTTCAGCGCCGATGTCACCTTCACTGCTTGCCTACTTATATAACTTAAGCCGTCACCTTCACTGTTTGCCTACTTATATAGCTTAAGCCGCCACTGCTTGCCTGCTTATATAGCTTAAGCCGCCATCTTCACTGCTTGCCTACTTATGCAGCTTAAGCCGTCGCCTTAGTAAACATGGTGCTTAACGTCCACAGAAACCATAAGGCTTATTAGGGACGGGGAGGGGGGGGGGGGGAAGGGGGTATGGAGGTGAAGTAAGTAAACATGGTGCTTAACGTCCACAGAAACCATAAGGCTTATTAGGGACGGGGAGGGGGGGGGGGAAGGGGGTATGGAGGTGAAGTAAGTAAACATGGTGCTTAACGTCCACAGAAACCATAAGGCTTATTAGGGACGGGGAGGGGGGGGGGAAGGGGGTATGGAGGTGAAGTAAGTAAACATGGTGCTTAACGTCCACAGAAACCATAAGGCTTATTAGGGACGGGAGGGGGGGGGGGGGGAAGGGGGTATGGAGGTGAAGTAAGTAAACATGGTGCTTAACGTCCACAGAAACCATAAGGCTTATTAGGGACGGGAACCCCGCCACCTTCACTGCTTGCCTGCTTATATAGCTTAAGCCGCCACCTTCACTGCCTGCCTAAGCTTACTTGTATAGCTTAAGCCGCCACCTTCACTGCCTGCCTAAGCTTACTTGTATAGCTTAAGCCGCCACCTTCACTGCCTGCCTAAGCTTACTTGTATAGCTTAAGCCGCCCCCTTCACTGCCTGCCTAAGCTTACTTGTATAGCTTAAGCCGCCACCTTCACTGCCTGCCTAAGCTTACTTGTATAGCTTAAGCCGCCACCTTCACTGCCTGCCTAAGCTTACTTGTATAGCTTAAGCCGCCACCTTCACTGCCTGCCTAAGCTTACTTGTATAGCTTAAGCGCCACCTTCACTGCCTGCCTAAGCTTACTTGTATAGCGTAAGCCGCCACCTTCACTGCCTGCCTAAGCTTACTTGTATAGCTTAAGCCGCCACCTTCACTGCCTGCCTAAGCTTACTTGTATAGCTTAAGCCGCCACCTTCACTGCCTGCCTAAGCTTACTTGTATAGCTTAAGCCGCCACCTTCACTGCCTGCCTAAGCTTACTTGTATAGCTTAAGCCGCCACCTTCACTGCCTGCCTAAGCTTACTTGTATAGCTTAAGCCGCCACCTTCACTGCCTGCCTGCTTATGATAGCTTAAGCCGCCACCTTCACTGCCTGCCTAAGCTTACTTGTATAGCTTAAGCCGCCACCTTCACTGCTTGCCTGCTTATATAGCTTAAGCCGCCACCTTCACTGCCTGCCTAAGCTTACTTGTATAGCTTAAGCCGCCACCTTCACTGCCTGCCTAAGCTTACTTGTATAGCTTAAGCCGCCACCTTCACTGCCTGCCTAAGCTTACTTGTATAGCTTAAGCCGCCACCTTCACTGCCTGCCTAAGCTTACTTGTATAGCTTAAGCCGCCACCTTCACTGCCTGCCTAAGCTTACTTGTATAGCTTAAGCCGCCACCTTACTGCTTGCCTGCTTACTTTATAGCTTAAGCCGCCACCTTCACTGCCTGCCTAAGCTTACTTGTATAGCTTAAGCCGCCACCTTCACTGCCTGCCTAAGCTTACTTGTATAGCTTAAGCCGCCACCTTCACTGCCTGCCTAAGCTTACTTGTATAGCTTAAGCCGCCACCTTCACTGCCTGCCTAAGCTTACTTGTATAGCTTAAGCCGCCACCTTCACTGCCTGCCTAAGCTTACTTGTATAGCTTAAGCCGCCACCTTCACTGCCTGCCTAAGCTTACTTGTATAGCTTAAGCCGCCACCTTCACTGCCTGCCTAAGCTTACTTGTATAGCTTAAGCCGCCACCTTCACTGCCTGCCTAAGCTTACTTGTATAGCTTAAGCCGCCACCTTCACTGCCTGCCTAAGCTTACTTGTATAGCTTAAGCCGCCACCTTCACTGCCTGCCTAAGCTTACTTGTATAGCTTAAGCCGCCACCTTCACTGCCTGCCTAAGCTTACTTGTATAGCTTAAGCCGCCACCTTCACTGCCTGCCTAAGCTTACTTGTATAGCTTAAGCCGCCACCTTCACTGCCTGCCTAAGCTTACTTGTATAGCTTAAGCCGCCACCTTCACTGCCTGCCTAAGCTTACTTGTATAGCTTAAGCCGCCACCTTCACTGCCTGCCTAAGCTTACTTGTATAGCTTAAGCCGCCACCTTCACTGCCTGCCTAAGCTTACTTGTATAGCTTAAGCCGCCACCTTCACTGCCTGCCTAAGCTTACTTGTATAGCTTAAGCCGCCACCTTCACTGCCTGCCTAAGCTTACTTGTATAGCTTAAGCCGCCACCTTCACTGCCTGCCTAAGCTTATTGATAGCTTAAGCCGCCACCTTCACTGCCTGCCTAAGCTTACTTGTATAGCTTAAGCCGCCACCTTCACTGCCTGCCTAAGCTTACTTGTATAGCTTAAGCCGCCACCTTCACTGCCTGCCTAAGCTTACTTGTATAGCTTAAGCCGCCACCTTCACTGCCTGCCTAAGCTTACTTGTATAGCTTAAGCCGCCACCTTCACTGCCTGCCTAAGCTTACTTGTATAGCTTAAGCCGCCACCTTCACTGCCTGCCTAAGCTTACTTGTGCTTAACGCCACCAGCCTCCTAAGCTTATTGTATAGCTTAAGCCGCCATTCAAGTGCCTAAGCTTACTGTATAGCTTAAGGCCACCTTCACTGCCTGCCTAAGCTTATTGTAAGTAAGCCGCCACCTTCACTGCCTGCCTAAGCTTATTGTATAGTTAAGCCGCCATTCACGTGCCTAAGCTTACTTGTTAGCTTAACCGCCCCCAGCGCCTAAGCTTATTGTAACTTAAGCCGCCACCTTCACTGCCTGCCTGCTTACTTATAGCTTAAGCCGCCACCTTCACTGCCTGCCTAAGCTTACTTGTATAGCTTAAGCCGCCACCTTCACTGCCTGCCTAAGCTTACTTGTATAGCTTAAGCCGCCACCTTCACTGCCTGCCTAAGCTTACTTGTATAGCTTAAGCCGCCACCTTCACTGCCTGCCTAAGCTTACTTGTATAGCTTAAGCCGCCACCTTCACTGCCTGCCTAAGCTTACTTGTATAGCTTAAGCCGCCACCTTCACTGCCTGCCTAAGCTTACTTGTATAGCTTAAGCCGCCACCTTCACTGCCTGCCTAAGCTTACTTGTATAGCTTAAGCCGCCACCTTCACTGCCTGCCTAAGCTTACTTGTATAGCTTAAGCCGCCACCTTCACTGCCTGCCTAAGCTTACTTATATAGCTTAAGCCGCCACCTTCACTGCCTGCCTAAGCTTACTTTATAGCTTAAGCCGCCACCTTCACTGCCTGCCTAAGCTTACTTGTATAGCTTAAGCCGCCACCTTCACTGCCTGCCTAAGCTTACTTGTATAGCTTAAGCCGCCACCTTCACTGCTTGCCTAAGCTTACTTATATAGCTTAAGCCGCCACCTTCACTGCCTGCCTAAGCTTACTTGTATAGCTTAAGCCACCACCTTCACTGCTTGCCTGCTTATATAGCTTAAGCCGTCACTGCTTGCCTACTTATACAGCTTTAGCCGTCACCTTCACTGCTTGCCTTAAGCCGTCACTGCTTGCCTAATTATATAGCTTAAGCCGTCACTGCTTGCCTACTTATACAGCTTTAGCCGTCACCTTCACTGCTTGCCTTAAGCCGTCACTGCTTGCCTAATTATATAGCTTAAGCCGTCACTGCTTGCCTACTTATACAGCTTTAGCCGTCACCTTCACTGCTTGCCTTAAGCCGTCACTGCTTGCCTAATTATATAGCTTAAGCCGTCACTGCTTGCCTAATTATATAGCTTAAGCCGTCACAGCTTGCCTAATTATATAGCTTAAGCTGCTAGGCGAGATCAAGAGGAGGGAGGTGAGCTGGACTCTCACGAAGAAGCTAGCTTAAGCCGATCAAGTGAGGAAGGTGAGCTGACCTCCACGCCAATAAAGCTAGCCAGAAGGAGATCAAGAGGAGGGAGGTGAGCTGGACTCTCACGAAGAAGCTAGACCAGAAGAGATCAAGAGGAGGAAGGTGAGCTGGACTCTCACGAAGAAGCTAGACCAGAAGAGATCAAGAGGAGGGAGGTGAGCTGGACTCTCACGAAGAAGCTAGACCAGAAGAGATCAAGAGGAGGAAGGTGAGCTGGACTCTCACGAAGAAGCTAGACCAGAAGAGTTCAAGAGGAGGGAGGTGAGCTGGATTCTCACGAAGAAGCTAGACCAGAAGAGATCAAGAGGAGGGAGGTGAGCTGGATTCTCACGAAGAAGCTAGACCAGAAGAGATCAAGAGGAGGGAGGTGAGCTGGACTCTCACGAAGAAGCTAGACCAGAAGAGATCAAGAGGAGGGAGGTGAGCTGGACTCTCACGAAGAAGCTAGACCAGAAGAGATCAAGAGGAGGGAGGTGAGCTGGACTCTCACGAAGAAGCTAGACCAGAAGAGATCAAGGGGCAGAGGTGAGCTGGACTCTCACGAAGAAGCTAGACCAGAAGAGATCAAGAGGAGGAGGTGAGCTGGACTCTCACGAAGAAGCTAGACCAGAAGAGATCAAGAGGAGGAGGTGAGCTGGACTCTCACGAAGAAGCTAGACCAGAAGAGATCAAGAGGAGGGAGGTGAGCTGGACTCTACGAAGAAGCTAGACCAGAAGAGATCAAGAGGAGGGAGGTGAGCTGGACTCTCACGAAGAAGCTAGCCCAGAAGAGATCAAGAGCAGGGAGGTG
>JABMCL010002025.1:1060000-1070000 GCA_018857735.1 Alviniconcha marisindica | reverse complement strand
CAAAGTCGGATGCACCAGTAAGTTCGTCGAGTTAGTCTTGCGTTAGTAAGTCTGTCATGTCCGTCTTGTTTAGCATGCACCGGAATGTCCATCCTGTTTATCCTGCATCCGTAAGATTGTCATGTCCATCTTGTTTAGAATACACCAGAATGTTCGTTCTGTTTATCTTGCGTCAGTGAAAGTGTCACGTCCATCTTGTTCAGAATGTTCGTCTTGTTTATCTTGTATCAGTAAGAGTGTCATGTCCATCTTGTTCAGAATGCCCCAGAATGTTCGTCCTGTTTATCCTGTATCAATAAGAATGTCATGTCCATCTTGTTGAGAATGCACCAGAATGTTCGTCCTGTTTATCCTATATCAGTAAGTCTTTAATGGTAATCATGTTAGAGTGCACCCGTAAGTAGCATCATTTTTATTTTATCCCTTATTGCTAACTTCGGGTGCATCTTTTGATGAATTAATAGTACATGGGTTTTTTGTTTCTTTTTCTGTCTCCAGACGTTTACCGCCTGACTGTGCCACCAGAGAATGGTAATCAGCAAACTCGCAGCGATGTTTTGCGGGTTTTTTTCTCTCTCTTTTTTCCGTGTTCGTGTTGCTGGTATGGTGTGTGTTTGTGTGTGTGTGTGTGTGTGTGTGTGTGTGTGTGTGTGTGTGTGTGTGTGTGTGTGTGTGTGTGTGTGTGAGTGTCTGTCTGTCTGTCTGTCAGTCAATCTGTCTGTCTGTCTGCCTGCCTGTGTGTGTGTGTGTGTGTGTGTGTGTGTGTGTGTGTGTGTGTGTGTGTGTGTGTGTGTGTCAGTCTTCCTTCCTGCCTGCCTGCCTGCCTGCCTGCCTGCCTGCCTGTCAGTCTGTCTGTCTAGCCTGCCTGCCTGTCTGTCTGTCCGTCCGTCCGTCCGTCCGTCCGTCCGTCCGTCTGTCTGTCAGTCTGTGCCCGTGTGTATCTGCATGTGTACCTCCATGTTTTCCTCACAAGCCCCAAGGACTAACAACAGCGCCAAAGACGGACTGATTCAGAATAAAAGGTTTATAGCAAGTACAGCCTAATGGCACGCGTTCACTGGTCACGAGGTTTATCAGCTGCAGTCAAACGAAGGACACTACCATCATCTGATCGCTGAATCAGACTCAAATCATTATTATTATTCGTAGCTTTTATATAGCGCTATTCTCTGCTCTCGAGCAGACTCACTGCGCACATGTCGTATGTGATTCTGAACGAGTGACTGTATCCTTTTATCGCGCGTATTAATATCCACGGAAGTGATGTAACAGTAGCGCTCTTTGGTTGTTGGGTGGCTAGTGCCACGTGAAATGCTGCCGTCTCGGCGCAAGTTCTGTGTACACCATTCAACCATGCATCAGATTACAATTTCACTGCATTCAGAGCCACATAGGTAGGGTGTATGTGTGTTTAGCTGTAACCTCCCACCTGCACTTTTGGCAGAATGACCCGGATCTTTTACGTGCTACTGCGATAATACGGGGTGGAACGGATACCGAAATAAAAGTCAGCACAGAAAGTTGACCCTGGAGAAGAAAATTATCCCGCCGCTCCTGCAGGGACTCGAACCCGGGACCTTTCGATCACGAGTCCGACGCTCTAACCACTGAACTATCCCCCCAACTTGCATACCACCAGTCAACACAGTACCACTTGGTGGTGAGGTGGAAAGCTAGTGAGGAAAGAGGTGGTCCTTAGACTTCACCAGTTAGTTCACTAGTTGTTGGATTTTAACGTCCCGTCAGTCTCATAAGGTCACATCAGAACGAATCATACATTCAAAATTCTTTTACATCAGTTCAAAACTACACACCAGACAACAAGATCAGATGTCCATGAAGTCAATTTGTCATTGGTTTGGCAGGTCGCTGCGGAAGACTTCCCTGTCACTACAGACAGTTAGAATGCTGCCATTCTCACTACCCGTGGCTTTGTGTTACATGTGCACAACGAGTGGATGTCTGGTCTGTACTGGTGTTCGCTGTAGGTTCTCCTGGCTTTGTGCTGCAGCTGTTCTTGGATGGTGGTCGCTGTAGATTTTGATGGCTTTATGTGCAGAACCAGTGGTTGTCTGGTTTGTGCTGGTGGTCGCTGTAGGTTCCCCTGGCTTTGTGTTTCGGGTGCAATACCAGTGGTTGTCTGGTCTGCACTGGTTCTTCGCTGTAGTTTTCCCTGGTTTTGCGTTTTAGGTGTAGAACCAGTGGTTGTCTGGTCTGTACTGGTGTTCGCTGTAGTTTTCCCTAGCTTTGTGTTTCAGGTGTAGAACCAGTGGTTGTCTGTTCTTGGGTGGTTTAATCGCTGTAGATTTCCATGGCTTTGTGCTACGGCTGTTCTTGGATGGTGGTCGCTGTAGGTTTCCATGGCTATGTGTTTCAGGTGCAGATCGAGTGGTTGTTTGGTCTGTACTGTTGTTCACTGCAGTTTTCCCTAGCTTTGTGTTTCAGGTGTAGAACCAGTGGTTGTCTGGTCTGTACTGGTGTTCGCTGTAGTTTTCCCTGGCTCTGTGTTTCAGGTTTAGAACCAGTGGTTGTCTGTTCTTGGATGGTTTAATCGCTGTAGATTTCCATGGTTTTGTTCTACGGCTGTTCTTGGATGGTGGTCTTTGTAGGTTTCCATGGCTATGTGTTTCAGGTGCAGATCGAGTGGTTGTTTGGTCTGTACTGGTGTTCGCTGTAGTTTTCCCTAGCTTTGTGTTTCAGGTGTAGAACCAGTGGTTGTCTGGTCTGTACTGGTGTTCGCTGTAGTTTTCCCTAGCTTTGTGTTTCAGGTGTAGAACCAGTGGTTGTCTGTTCTTGGATGGTTTAATCGCTGTAGATTTCCCTGGCTTTGTTCTACGGCTGTTCTTGGATGGTGGTCGTTGTAGGTTTCCATGACTATGTGTTTCAGGTGCAAATCGAGTGGTTGTCTGGTCTGTGCTGGTGTTCGCTGTAGATTCCCCTGGCTTTGTGTTACAAGTGCAGATCGAGTGATTGTCTGTTCTTGGATGGTTTAATCGCTGTAGTTTACCCTGGCTTTGTGCTACAGCTGTTCTTGGATGGTGGTCGCTGTAGTTTACCCTGGCTTTGTGCTACAGCTGTTCTTGGATGGTGGTCGCTGTAGTTTACCCTGGCTTTGTGCTACAGCTGTTCTTGAATGGTGGTCGCTGTAGTTTACCCTGGCTTTGTGCTACAGCTGTTCTTGGATGGTGGTCGCTGTAGTTTACCCTGGCTTTGTGCTACAGCTGTTCTTGGATGGTGGTCGCTGTAGTTTACCCTGGCTTTGTGCTACAGCTGTTCTTGGATGGTGGTCGCTGTAGTTTACCCTGGCTTTGTGCTACAGCTGTTCTTGGATGGTGGTGGCTGTAGTTTTTCATGGCTTTGTGCTAAAGCTGTTCTTAGATGGTGGTCGCTGTAAGTTTTCCTGGCTTTGTGTTACAGGTGAAAATCGAGTGGTTGTCTGGCCTGTGTTGGTGGTGGCAGTAGGTGTCCCTGGCTTCGTGCTACAGCTGTTCTTGGATGGTGGTCGCTGTAGGTTTTTCTGGCTTTACGTGTAGAACCAGTGATGTCTGGTCTGTGCTGGTTGTTGCCGTAGGCTCCCCTGGCTTTGTATTACAGCTGTTCTTGGATGGTGTATGTGCTGTAGGTTTTCCTGGCTGTGTGTTTCAGGTGTAGATCGACTGGTTGTCTGGTCTGTGCTGGTTGTTGCTGTAGGCTCCCCTGGCTTTGTGTTACAGGTGCAAATCGAGTGACTGGCTGCGCTGCGCTGTGGGTGGCTGTTCACCTGTTGGTCATCCGTCATCTCCTGCACTCACCTCCAGGTGCATAGACTCTGCGTCTTCGCAATTTAAAATGTGTCACATAACCAGAACAGAACAGAACTGTAACAAAATTCGCAGCAGCACAGGCCAGCTACTGTCTTCGTCTGTTGTGACGGATTACTTTGGACGCAAAGTTCAAGGACCCCTCGGTTGAGAATCCAGAGCTATCAAGGAACTCTATTTTAAGCTTGGTGCCAGAAATTCCTCCCACCGTGTTTTACCTTCTCTGTTCATTTAAATTCATTTATTTTTCAAATCCACTTCAAACGTAATGTGAAGTGTATGATAATGAATTATTATTATTAATATTATTGTTGTTGTTGTTGTTGTTATTGTTGCTGTTGTTGTTATTTGCACTCTACTCAGTAACCGCAAAGTGCCTAAATTCAAAAATACATTAGATCAAAACTACTCCCTGGCCTAAATGGTTGACTGGGCGTAAAACACCAAGTCACTACTACTCCCTGGCCTAGCAGGTGACTGAAAACGATGGCTTTCCTATGGGTGGGTGTCCTGGCCTGACATGTGACTGAAGACGCTGACCTCTACCTGGCCTTCCAGTGGGCGCATTTCCTGGCCTGACAGATGACTGAAGACGAAGGCTTTCCTGTGGGTGGGTGTCCTGGCCTGACATGTGACTGAAGACGCTGACCTCTACCTGGCCTTCCAGTGGGGCGTTTCCCTGGCCACAGATGACTGAAGACGAAGGCTTTCCTGTGGGTGGGTTCCTGGCCTGACATGTGACTGAAGACGCTGACCTCTACTGGCCTTCAGTGGGCGCATTTCCTGGCCTGACAGATGACTGAAGACGAAGGCTTTCCTGTGGGTGGGTGTCCTGGCCTGACATGTGACTGAAGACGCTGACCTCTACCTGGCCTTCCAGTGGGCGCATTTCCTGGCCTGACAGATGACTGAAGACGAAGGCTTTCCTGTGGGTGGGTGTCCTGGGCCTGACATGTGACTGAAGACGTTGACCTCTACCTGGCCTTCCTGTGGGCGCGTTTCCTGGCCTGACAGATGACTGAAGACGAAGGCTGTCCTCCTGACTTTGCTCTTACCTGGCCTTCCTGTGGGTGGGTGTCTGACAGATGACTGAAGAGGGATTGGGCCTTCCTATGGGTGCTTTGTTTGGCCTGACAGGTGACTGAAGACGATGGTTTTTTGTCCCGGGTTGGGTGGGTGTCCTGGCCTGACAGGTGACTGAAGACGCTGAGCTTTCCTTTTGTGGGTGCGTTTCCTGGCCTGAGAGGTGACTGAAGACGATGGATTTCCTGTGGGTGGGTGCCCGGGACGGGGCTAAACCCCCGAAGGGGAGGGGACTGGATTTCCTTTTGGTTTGGGGTGGGTGTCTGACAGGTGACTGAAGACGGTGGCTTTCCTGTGGGGGGTGTCTGACAGGTGACTGAAGACGGTGGCTTTCCTGTGGATGAGTGTCCTGGCCTGACAGGTGACTGAAGACGCTGACCTCTACCTGGCCTTCCTGTGGGTGGGTGTCTGACAGGTGACTGAAGACGATGGCTGTCCTGTGGGTGGGTGTCCTGGCCTGACAGATGACTGAAGACTGAGGTGACTGGCTTTCCTGAGGGTGGGTGTCCTGGTCTGACAGATGACTGAAGACGCTGACCTCTACCGGGCCCTTTCCCCTGTGGGTTTTTTGGCCCAGGTGTTTAAATAAACCGCGGGCTCCTCCTCCCAACGCCTCCGCTCTCGGGTGGATCCTGGCCTGACAGATGACTGAAGACTGAGGTGACTGGCTGTCCTGAGGGTGGGTGTCCTGGCCTGACAGGTGACTGAAGACGATAGCTGTCCTGTGGGTGAATGTCCTGGCCTGACAGGTGACTGAAGACTGAGGTGACTGGCTGTCCTGAGGGTGGGTGTCCTGGCCTGACAGATGACTGAAGACTGAGGTGACTGGCTGTCCTGAGGGTGGGTGTCCTGGCCTGACAGGTGACTGAAGACGATAGCTGTCCTGTGGGTGAATGTCCTGGCCTGACAGGTGACTGAAGACTGAGGTGACTGGCTGTCCTGAGGGTGGATGTCCTGGCCTGACAGGTGACTGAAGACTGAGGGGACTGGCTTTCCTGAGGGTGGGTGTCCTGGCCCGACAGGTGACTGAAGACTGAGGTGACTGGCTTTCCTGAGGGTGGGTGTCCTGGCCTGACAGGTGACTGAAGACGCTGACCTCTACCTGGCCTTCCCGTGAGCGCGTTTCTTGGCCAGCACGTGCTTGATGAACCGCTGCTCCTCCTCCCAACGCCTCCGCTCTCGGCGGATGGCCAGCGCGTGCAGCAGGGGGGCCAGCGCCGAGCTCAGCGGCAGCACGAAGACGGCCAGGGCCACGTAGGCCTGGTCCGCCAGGTGGCGCTCGTAGTGTGACGTCACGCTGACGACACCGAGCGGCAGCCAGCACAGCCCCTGCAGCGCTGACAGCAGCCTGGCTCGGCCCGCTGACCTCAGCTCGCGGCACGCACCGGCTGCGTCATTCCCGGGGAGGCTGATGACGTCTCCGCGAGAGGCGTTCGTGACGTCATTTCCGGTCTCCCTCGTGGCGTCGTTGCTGGGTCCTGTGAGGACCTCGTCGCTGGAAGGGTCCGTGACGTCCGTTGGGAAACGATTCGCTTTGCCTGCTGCAGTTCGGCCGGTGGCGCCATTACAAGTTCGGTCAGCGGAGTCGGCCAGAGAGGGGCTGATGACGTCACCCGCGGCCGGGCTGGCGGAGTCGTCGTCCGGTGTGGTAACGACGTCATTGCGGCCAGCGCGGGCGACGTCAGGACGGCTGGAGCCCGTGACGGCCACGCCAGCAGGAGACCTGCCGTTGCGAGGACTGCCGGGGGCCAGAAGGGCACGAGGCTCGGCCCGCCGCTCCACCAAAGGCCTGAGGGAGGGCAGTGACACCCGCTCCGGTAGCGTCGCGCCGATAAAGACCTGAGCGACACACGTCAGCGAGAGGAGAAGGCCGCTGAAGACGACGGTGACCCCGACACAGAAATCCCAGCCCGGCCCCGCCCCGCGAGTGGAGAAGGGCAGCGGGAGGCAGAGGGCGCTGTGACTGTACACGCCCCACGCCGCCGGCCCCGGGAGGAGGGGCGTGAGCGCCACAAGCCCCGCCCCGCCCCACACCAGGCCGCAGGCCACGCGGAGAGGGGCGGGCCGCAGGGCCCGGGAAGGGCGGCGCAGGGCCAGAGCCGTGTTCAGCGTCAGCAGGAAGACCAGCATCGGGGACACCTGCCCCGACAGCAGCGCCAGGAAGCCCGACGCCTGACAGGCCGCGCTGTCTCGCCACGCTCCGTCGCGTCCCAGATAGTCGTCCCCGTGCAGGTAGTCCGCCACGCTCGTCACGCTCAGCTGCACGCCACGCAGAAGGTCCGACACGGCCAGGTGTTGGACCAGCGCCGTCACGGTCGACCTGCAGCGGGATCCTGCTACCTCCGGGCGACGACGACGACGACGAAGAGGAGAAGGAGGAGGAGTGTCGGCGGATTTGCGGCGAGGTCGTGGCAGGCAGCCGCGGGCCAAGAGGCTCAGCAAGTTCATCACCAGGGTGACGGCAGCGTACGTGCAGAGCGCGACGCGGTGGGAGTTTCGTCCAATCAGCCTGGTGCAGGAGGAGAAGAGGTCGCCGGGGGCCCGGCAGACCAGGGTGGAGGCGGGAAGGACCTGCCCGCAGCACAGCTTGTAGTCATCCGCGTACACCGCGGCCAGCCTGTCCGCGCCCTGGAACACGTCACGCGAGAAGCCAGCCAATGGGCAGCCGCGCAGGTCCAGGACAGTCAGCCACGTGAGACTGGAGAACCCCGCCCCCTGCACGCGCCGCAAGCCGCTGTGAGACAGATTGAGGAAGCGGACTCCCGGGAAGACCCGAAGGAGGCTGACGTCGAGGTCTGACAGACACGTCCTGGAAATATCCACTACAGTGAGGGCAGGGAGAGCGCGAGGCCCAGCGGGAACAGGAGCGGGGGGCGTGGCTGCCGGCAGGTCAGTGGACGACGAAGGACTGCCAGCCAGGGCCGCGCAGACTGCGGGTGTGGGTACGCTGGTCTGCTCGGAGGTCGTCGTGTCTCTGCTGGCCGAGATGGCGGCACCGCCACCGCCACCGCCAGGACGGACGGTCGTTGCGAAGGGCGGTAGTGGTCCGGTGAGGAAGGCAGAGGTGAGGGGGTTGCCTGCCAGAAGGAGCACCTTCAACACGGACAGACGAGCCAGCACGTGCCAGTTGATCGTGGTCAGCTGGTTGTCCCTCAGGTCCAGACTATTCAGGTTGAGCAGGGGTACGTGAGTCAGGTAGGCCACACCGCACCTGGCCACGCTCAGGTGTATCAACATCACGTTGTCTTTCACCTGCGCCAGTTTCAGACCGCTGCTACTGGCGTCGAGGTAACGTAGCTCTGGGTACCTGGTCAGTAACAGAGAATACCTGAGACCTGGTCAGCAATACAGAAGACCTGAGCTTTTGTCAATAACAAAGAAGACTTGAGGCCTGGTCAGTAACAAAGAAGACCTGGGGCCTGGTCAGTAACAAAGAAGACCTGGGGTCTGGCCAGTGACAAAAACGACTTGAGGCCTGGTAGGTAACAAATAACAAAACAAAGCAAAACTGAGGTCTGGTCGGTAGTAAAGAAGACTTGAGGCCTAGTCAGTAACAAAGAAGACTTGAGGCCTAGTCAGTAACAAAGAAGACTTGAGGCCTAGTCAGTAACAAAGAAGACTTGAGGCCTAGTCAGTAACAAAGAAGACTTGAGGCCTAGTCAGTAACAAAAAGGACTTGAGGCATGGTCAGTAACAAAGAAGACTTGACACCTGGTGAGTAACAAAGAAGACTCGAGGCATGGTCAGTGACAAAAAGGACTTGAGGCCTAGTCAGTAACAAAGAAGACTTGAGGCCTGGTGAGTAACAAAAAAGACTTGAGGCATGGTCAGTAACAAAGAAGACTTGAGACCTGGTGAGTAACAAAGAAGACTCGAGGCCTTGTCAGTAACAAAGAAGACTTGGGGCATGGTCAGTAACAATGAAGACTTGGGGCATGATCAGTAACAAAGAAGACGTGAGGCCTTGTCAGTAACAAAGAAGACTTGGGGCAGGGGCAGTAACAAAGAAGACTTGAGGCATGGTCAGTAACAAAGACGACTTGGGGCCTGGTCAGTAACAAAGACGACTTGAGGCCTTGTCGGTAACAAAGGAGACTTAGGGCCTGGTCAGTGACAGAGAAGACTTGGGGCATGGTCAACAACAAAGAAGACTTGAGGCCTGATCACGAACAAAGAAGACTTGAGGCCTGGTCAGCAACAAAGAAGACATGGACTCTGGTCAATAAAAGAAGAAGACTTGAGGCCTTGTCAGTAACAAAGAAGACTTGAGGTCTTGTCAGTAACAAAGAAGGTTTGGGGCATGATCAGTAACAAAGAAGACTTGGGGCATGCGCAGTAACAAAGAAGACTTGAGGCATGGTCAGTAACAAAGAAGACATGGACTCTGGTCAATAAAAAGAAGACTTGAGGCCTTGTCAGTAGTAAAGAAGACTTGAGGCATAGTCAGTAACAAAGAAAACGTGCGGCATGGTCAGTAACAAAGAAGACTTGGGGCAGGCGCAGTAACAAAGAAGACTTGAAGCCTTGTCAGTAAAAAGAAGACTTTGGGCCTGGTCAATAACAAAGAAGACTTTGGGCCTGGTCAGTAACAAAGAAGACTTGGGGCCTGGTCAGTAACAAAGAAGACTTGAAGCCTTGTCAGTAAAAAGAAGACTTTGGGCCTGGTCAGTAACAAAGAAGACTTGGGGCCTGGTCAGTAACAAAGAAGACTTGAGGCCTTGTCAGTAAAAAGAAGACTATGGGCATGGTCAGTAACAAAGAAGACTTGGGGCATGTTCTGAGTGGGTGTGTCTCTTCAGCCAAAATTATCCTCAGTTTGTTTGTCACTATAGTCAATGACAAACTGTGTTTATGCTTTCTTGTCTTCCCCCAAATACCCAACCGGCCTTCCTGATGTTCTTGACGGTTCTGTTTCTGTCTTGTTTGGATAGGTTCCCAGAAAATAATTTCAAAAGCTAAAACACTGCTAATAGTAGCTGTATTAACCCCATAACTGCCCCAGCTCGTAAACCTTCCGGGCTGAAAAGTGCTCACATACACGCCAGCAAAAAGCATATTTGATGGGCCTGTAACAAATCTACTTTCAATACTGTGCATTTTTGTAGAAGTCCTTTCAC
>JABMCL010002025.1:1050000-1055000 GCA_018857735.1 Alviniconcha marisindica | reverse complement strand
GACTAGTTTGGTCCTGATGATGGGGCACTGGACCAGTCCACTGCAGATCTCATACATCACCCCTAGGCGTGAGGTCTTCCTGCGCTGTTCCAGAGACGGCCACCCGAAGCTCACACACACCCGTCGCTCAGCCTGCGCTTAGAGTGCAGCTTACCTGCGCACTGGGCCAACAGCGCAGCGGCTTGTACCCGGCGCAGGGCGGGTGGACGCAAAACGACTCGTCGCTGCCGTCTCTGCAGTCCGCGCGGTGGTCACACACGAGACTGAAGGGCACGCTGACCTCGCTGTCCGCGCACAGGAACTCGGGAGGAAGTGACGTCAAAGGGGCGGGGCAGTCAGACGGCGTTGGCTGGAAGGTCCAGGAATAACTGAAAAGTCGGTCAGACGGTGGTCACTTTGGGTGATGGGAGACGCGGAGGTAGGGTTGTAAATACTGAATGACTGCACAGACAGAGGTTCAAAGGAGGCCAGAAATTCGAAGCAGTTTGTTCCAGCAGCTGGTCTGTTGGACGCTGTCTTCGTCACTCTGTTCCGCGCAGCTGTTGAAAGAGGAAGCTGCGGAGTGCACAAGTTGCTTCGCACTGGTGCGGTCCCCCACCTCCTTAACATTGATTTTTCTGGCTATGGCTGACGGTTTCTTTGGTCTTTACCTCAGAAGCGCAGGGACGAGATCTTCATAGGTACCCGACCCGACCCGCCTTCCCCGTCCCTAATAATCCGTAATGGCTTCTGTGGACGTTAAGCATCACAGTTCCTTCTTTCCAATCAAAGCAAAATGGGGGTCTGAAGAAGTCTGGGATATTCAGTGAGCTTTCTACAAAAGGGGAACAGTGGAATGGGAATCCCAGACTGGCGGAGTGAAGGAAAAAGACCGAGCAAACAGACTGGCGGGTAAAGCAACCCTCACAATAGGTTTGCTTCTCGGAAGATCTGAAGTGTTGAGGAGCTTGAGACACTCCTGCGGGCACAAAGCCAAGGACATCACACAATCAACCGCCTGGATGAGAGAGGCGTGGAAAGAGGCAGCGCTAGACAATCTTCTTAGATACGACGAGGCGTCAATCAGACGAACATTGGAACTGTTTCAAAGGCAACGCTGGGGAAATTTCTGAGAAATGAGGTGGAGCGCATATGGGCATTTCCGAACGCATAGATACCACCTTGAACTGAACTGGAATGGAATACAGGCAACCGGACCCTCGGTAAAGTCCCCGCAAGATTCAAACGTTGCCAAAGAAACAAATCTAAACAAACGTTGCTAAACAAAACAGTCCAAACAAACGTTGCCAAAGAAACAAATCTAAACAAACCTTGCAACAACAACAACAAAAACAGTCGAACAAACGTTGCCAAAGAAAACAGTCGAAACAAACGTTGCCAAAGAAACAAATCTAAACAAACGTTGCCAAAGAAAACAGTCGAAACAAACGTTGCCAAAGAAAACAGTCGAAACAAACGTTGCCAAAGAAACAATCCTAAACAAAATAGGGTAAGTAACTTCCTTTTTTATTATCATAGTTTAGTAATGCGATTTTGTAAGTTGTTCCAGCGTCAAAACACGACTAGTACTTACGCCGTTTCTATGTGTGAACTAGTTTTCAGCGAGTCACTCCAGCAGTTGGCTTTGACGTCACAAGCAAAAAATGTGTAGGTCACGTGCTCATCCGGGCATGTAACTGTAGGCACGCGCAGGCTGGAATTGGTTGGTGTCGGTAGGGTGATCTTTTGTCCCATTGCGTAGATCCACCATCGAGGTAGAATGGACTCCTCCTCCGTCTCACATAGGTAGTGGGAGTCATAGGTCTCAACAGAGAGCAAAAGTTATCGGTGATTATGCATTAGCAGGAGAAGATTATTTTGTTGGCACATTTTTAATTTGCATATACTACAGTGCAGTGAAGGGCGGGAGGCGGGGTGGGGGGTTGTGGGGGGTTGTGGGGGTCGGACGCACATGAACACGCAAGTATGCATACCCCCCCCCCCACACACACACACACACAGAGCAGTACTCACAACACACACACACACACACACACACACACACACACACACACACACACACACACACAAACTCACTCACTCTAACACAGCAGTACACACACTCTAACACAGCAGTACACACACACACACACACACACACACACACACACACACACACACACACACACACACACACACACACACACACACACACACACACACAAGCACCATAGGGAAGATTCCTACCCGACTGCAGGATAAGCCCAGGTAAAGAATGTCCCCATCAACCATCTGTCTGTCGGTTGACAGACAGGCGCACTTCCCTCCGGCAGAGGCCACCAGGCGAGTGTAGTAGGCAGTCTTCTGGGTGACCCACTGTAGCGACAGTCTGTATCTGTGGCACACCACACACACACACACACACACACACACACACACACACACACACACCCCACACACACACACACCACACACACACACACACACACACACCACACACACACACACACACACACACACACACACACACACACACACACACACACACACACACACACACGCACACGCACACGCACATACGCACGCACACACACACACACGCACACACACACACACGCACACCACACAAACCCCCACACACACACACACACACACACACACACACACACACACACACCACACACACGACACACACAACACCACACACACACACACACACACACACACCACACACACACACAACCACACACACACACCCAAACCACACACACACACCACACACACACACACACACACACACACACACACACACACACACACACACACACACAACACACACACACACACACACACACACACACACACACACACACACACACACACACACACACACACAACACACACAGCACAACCACACACACCACACACACACACAACACCACCGCACACACACACACACACACACTACAACTTACAACAAACACGCACACAAACACCAAGTACATCAGTCACACATTCACATAAAAACATCACAATACAACAAACACACACAACACAGCATACACACTACAAACAACACACACACACACACACCACACACAACACACACCACACACACACACACACACACACACACACACACACACACACACACACACACACACACACACCACACACACACACACACACACACACACACACACACACACACCACCACAACACACACACACACACAACACAACACACACACAGAACACACACAGCAAGAAAAAAAAGAAACCACGAAGGCGACCCCATAATTTCTGGGTGTGGAGAGTTGGTCGCATGTACGAATTTATTAACTAGTTTTTCAAAGTAACCACCAAAGCACACACGCCCTCAGTCCTTTTTTTCATCTTTTTCTTTTTTTCTGTCTTTTTTAATCATGTGACCATGGTGCCAGACCACGTGACCATGGCGGATGACCACGTGACCGTGGCGCCAAGCCACGTGACAATGGCACCAGACATCGTGACCGTGGCGCCAGGCCACGTGACCATGGCGCCAGACCACGTGGGCACTTGGGTGTTTGGGCGGCGTGCGCTCCATGTCCCCATGACGTTGGGCAGTCGGATGTTGGTGTATCACTCCGCGTTGACCGCCTTTATCCCCAGAGATCACACGTCCGGATTTGGAGAAGACAACCGCGATCACAGGTTTGAAAGTGTGTCTCCATCTTTCGAATTTCTCAGCTAGGCGCTCACATGCGAAAAGCAAGACTGGAGACTGCTGCTAAGTTGGGCAGCGGGGATAGCCCAGTGGTTAGAGCGTCGGACTCGTGATAGAAAGGTCGCGGGTTCGAGTCCCGGCAGGAGCGGCGAGAAAATTTCCTCCTCCAGGGTCAATTTTTTGTGCTGACTCTTATTTCGGTATCCGTTCCACCCCGTGTTACCGCAGTAGCATGTAAAAAAAAAATCCGGTCATTCTGCCGAAAGATCCGGTGGCTGATAACAGCTAAACACGCGCGCACCCTGCGTACGTGGCTTTGCATGAAGTGACGTGATATGGTGCACGGTTGTATGGTGTACACAGAACGCGCCGAGATGGCAGCAGTTTCGAGCGGCACCAGCCATGTAAGTACCAAGCAACGCTGCTACTACACCACTTGGCTGGATTCCCACAAGACCTTAGACACTGCTCAACCCTGTCATCTTTTAAAGCCAAACTGAAAACCTTCCTCTTCTCACAGTATTTCCACCCTAACTAATATCAGTACCCAGTTTCTGCTACAGTGAGTGTGTGTGTGTGTGTGTGTGTGTGTGTGTGTGTGTGTGTGTGTGTGTGTGTGTGTGTGTTTGTAGTGCATTTTTTAAATTTTATTTTTTTATAAACTTTATGTAAATCGTCTTGGTAGGACTATGCTCTACATGTGTATAGAATATTATATTTAGGTTAATATGTATCATGTGAGCGCTCAGGGCGTTGATGAGCGCATGATAAATGTACATTATTATTATCATTCTCAAAGCGCTCTGTAAAACGTTACAGTCACTCAGACAGTCACACGAGGCAAGAGGTGAGCGAGTCTACTCGAGCTCAGCGCTATATAAAAATGATCAACAAGTTTCTGGGTCATACTGGTAGCCAAACGTCTCGTCACCCGTGACGATGTCCCAGACACACTCTGACCTGCTTCTGTCAGATTTCGGCAGGTATATGAAGGCACCATTCCAGCCTACCCCTCCTTTTGTCCTCGGTCTGCTGGTGGGTCACTCAACCAGGGCGGCACTTCCGTACTGGTCATGGCGGAGGGTCTGTTCCAAGCTTTCAGATGAAAGGATCAAGCTTTTATCTCATTCGTGTAGTTCGTGGATTGTTCCTTGATCATGCACTTCACCTTGGCCAGATCCCTTCCTCTATGCCATTTGTGTAGAGTATCACAAACTACCTCCGTACTACTTGTGGTGAGTAACACAAACTACCTCCGTACTACTTGTGATGAGTAACACAAACTACCTCCGTACTACTTGTGATGAGTAACA
>JABMCL010002025.1:1032500-1035000 GCA_018857735.1 Alviniconcha marisindica | reverse complement strand
CTCCTCTTGATCTCTTCTGGGCTAGCTTCTTCGTGAGAGTCCAGCTCACCTCCCTGCTCTTGATCTCTCTGGGCTAGCTTCTTCGTGAGAGTCCAGCTCACCTCCTCCTCTTGATCTCTTCTGGGCTAGCTTCTTCGTAAGAGTCCAGCTCACCTCCCTCCTCTTGATCTCTTCTGGGCTAGCTTCTTCGTGAGAGTCCAGCTCACCTCCCTCCTCTTGATCTCTTCTGGGCTAGCTTCTTAGTGAGAGTCCAGCTCACCTCCCTCCTCTTGATCTCTTCTGGGCTAGCTTCTTCGTGAGAGTCCAGCTCACCTCCCTCCTCTTGATCTCGCCAGGACTCTCGATCTAACGCGAGGCTCTGGGGTGTTTATATAGGCTAGAGTGCAGCACATATAATTATTATTGGGCCTTGCGGTAAGGCGTTAGGCTGGTAAGCAGAGGGACCTCGGTGTGAATCCACTTCGGCTCTCCTTTCTCTTCAAAAGTTGTCTGTGGTCACTGTCTTGTTACATTGTTGCTCATAATCAATGAAACATTAAAATGGCTCTCATCGCTGCCCATCTTAATTCAGGAGTCATTCTGGTGTTGACAGCATACCGGTAGGTAGGGTGTGTGTGTGTGTGTGTGTGTGTGTGTGTGTGTGTGTGTGTGTGTGTGTGTGTGTGTGTGTGTGTGTGTGTGTGTGTGTCTTGTGTGGTATGTGGTGTGTATCTGTGTGTGGTGTGTGTGTGTGTGTGTGTGTGTGTGTGTGTGTGTGTGTGTGTGTGTGTGTGTGTGTGTGTGTGTGTGTGTGTGTGTGTGTGTGTGTGTGTGTGTGTGTGTGTGTGTGTGTGTGTGTGTGTGTGTGTGTGTGTGTGTGTGTGTGTGTGTGTGTGTACAACTCTGTGTCGGTATACGCCGGAGTGTGTGTGTGTGTGTGTGTGTGTGTGTGTGTGTGTGTGTGTGTGTGTGTGTGTGTGTGTGTGTGTGTGTACAATCGCACTGCCGCGCGCGCTCTTGTTTGTGTATGTGCGCGCGAATGTGTGTATAATATCTGTTGTTATCAACTTGTGGTAGTTTTTTTTTTTTTTTATTGTTGCGATAATTGCAATTTATTAAAACATTTTTATATACGTCTTACGTTGAATTGCCCTCTGCCTAATTGTAATGCTAATTTATTTGACATGTTATACTGATGGCATGTTTCAGAGCAAAGTTTCTTTTACAGGACAACAAAACATCTTATTTTAGCCTATATGAAAAATGATGACTTTGACCTTCTTCATAAATATATTTCTCTCTTAATTACATACATAGCAATAAACGTTAAGATAAACAAACAAACAAACCGAAAAACAAAACAAAAAACAACAACAACAAACAAAAAACAACGACCGGACTCAGGTCGTAATAAACTTACGTACTATCCTAAACTTGCGAAAATGAGCACACAACAACACCTCTTTTGTTCAGCCTACTGTGAACTATTTAAGATAAATACATTGTGTAACAGTCGGTTTTCGTCTTTATATGACGAAGATGATCGTTCAAGCAGAGGGCTTTAAGCCTTGGCTGACTTAAGCAATTGTGATAATACTCCGGCTCTCTATGTGTTTACCAGCTTTTAGCCATCAAAACCCCACCACGAACACTTCGACAGCAATTGAGATAATACCCAGGCTCTCTACGTGTTTACCAGCTTTTAGCCATCAAAACCCCACCACGAACACTTCGACAGCAATTGAAATAATACCCCGGCTCTCTATGTGTTTACCAGCTTTTAGCCATCAAAACCCCACCACGAACACTTCGACAGCAATTGAAATAATACCCCGGCTCTCTATGTGTTTACCAGCTTTTAGCCATCAAAACCCCACCACGAACACTTCGACAGCAATTGAAATAATACCCCGGCTCTCTATGTGTTTACCAGCTTTTAGCCATCAAAACCCCACCACGAACACTTCGACAGCAATTGAAATAATACCCCGGCTCTCTATGTGTTTACCAGCTTTTAGCCATCAAAACCCCACCACGAACACTTCGACAGCAATTGAAATAATACCCCGGCTCTCTATGTGTTTACCAGCTTTTAGCCATCAAAACCCCACCACGAACACTTCGACAGCAATTGAAATAATACCCCGGCTCTCTATGTGTTTACCAGCTTTTAGCCATCAAAACCCCACCACGAACACTTCGACAGCAATTGAAATAATACCCCGGCTCTCTACGTGTTTACCAGCTTTTAGCCATCAAAACCCCACCACGAACACTTCGACAGCAATTGAGATAATACCCCGGCTCTCTACGTGTTTACCAGCTTTTAGCCATCAAAACCCCACCACGAACACTTCGACAGCAATTGAGATAATACCCCGGCTCTCTACGTGTTTACCAGCTTTTAGCCATCAAAACCCCACCACGAACACTTCGACAGCGGCTTCAGTCTGTAGAAGGTGAGCTAGGCTGTTTGGAGAGTAATTAACAACATTGGCGAAGAGGCAATGTCTGCCTCACG
>JABMCL010002025.1:1000000-1027500 GCA_018857735.1 Alviniconcha marisindica | reverse complement strand
ATGTTGTGTGATTGCCGTGAATGTGCGATGAACGTACTTCGCACCACAAAACATTCATAGTGCAATTGTATTGACAGTTGGCAATAAAATTGTATTGCACTGAACTGTGATATGATGAATTCAGGAATTCGGATTCGTGGTATGGTCATTGTGTTTTATCCTGACGTATCGTCATCGCTGGCGGGGCATTAAATATATACACTTGCAATTTCTCTGTGCTGCAGTTATCGGAAGACGTGGACGTGGGTAGACGGCACCATAGCCTACTATGCCAGAATCGGCGCACCGCCCATCACCGAACGGACCTGTGGTTATTTTGATTGGGGGGTCGGGAAGTCCGCCATCTCCTTCCGAGACTGCGAGTCGCCTGCCGCCTACTACCAAGACTTCCTGTGCGAGCTAAGCCCTGCTTCCTCAGCCGGGGTCGGCCCTGCTCCTGCAGCGAACAAGGCCTCCGTGACGTTGTCCACGCCTTCCGACCCAACGCTCCCTTTCTCCTCCGTGCGATGTCCGGCGGGCCACCTGACCCACTCTTTTCTGGCTTGTGACGCGCAGAGCGCGTGCTGGGTGAATGACGTCACTGGCATTGACGCCCTGGGCCATCGTCAGTCTTCGTGTGACGCGCCCCTGCCGGCGCTGGTTCCTCAGTTCCAGTGCGGAAGAGAGCGGGGACTGGTGCCGTATAGTCTGGTGTGCGACTGGAGGCAGGACTGCCGGGACGGGACGGATGAAGCCGGGTGTTACCGTCCACCCTGCAGGGGCAGTACTCCACTCCAGTGTATCAACGGTGATGTGGGTCTCTCTCTCTCTCTCTCTCTCTCTCTCTCTCTCTCTCTCTCTCTCTCTCTCTCTCTCTCTCTCTCTCTCTCTCTCGGTCGGCCTTTGCGCTAATATTTTCACCGTTGAGAAATAAAGTTCAATCAATCAATCAATCAATCAATCAATCTCTCTCTCTCTCTCTCTCCTTCCTCTTCTCTCTCTCCTCTCTTCCCTCTCCTCTCTCTCTCTCTCTCTCTCTCTCTCTCTCTCTCTCTCTCTCTCTCTTCTTTTGTAATAAAGCCACTAGAAAGGCACCTTCATAAACACGTGAAAGACCTTTTTAGAAACACACCATTTCTTCCATTCCTTTCAAATGCCTTGTTGCTGTTTTTCTGGATTTTCGCATGGCATTTGGCCTATGTAGTCATATGTTACTGACGAAAATATCAACGTTCAACTGAAACATTGCCAGTATCGCTTTCATAAGATCTTACTGTACACGGCTATCTGCAATAAATGCTTGTAAATGGCACATACTCACAAAAGATGTCTTTGACGAGCGGAATGCCTCAAGGATCGATCCTAGGCCCTCTTCTGTGCTACGTTTTTGTTAATGATCTTACTCTGTGCATTCATGTACATCAGCGCAGTGTGACTTATTAGCTGATAATGACACTCGTAATACAGCTAATGACAACATAGAAAATATACGTAGGGATTTACGACAAAGTCTAAACGGTGTTTCTAAAAGATGTGATACAACGCGGATCAACGATGATATGGTTATTTCGGTTAGCAGTGCAAACAGTTCTGTTATTTCAGTTAGCAGTGCAAACAGTTCTGTTATTTCAGTTAGCAGTGCAAACAGTTCTGTTATTTCAGTTAGCAGTGCAAACAGTTCTGTTATTTCGGTTAGCATGCAGTGCAAACAGTTCTGTTATTTCGGTTAACAGTGCAAACAGTTCTGTTATTTCGGTTAGCAGTGCAAACAGTTCTGTTATTTCGGTTAGCAGTGCAAACAGTTCTGTTATTTCAGTTAGCAGTGCAAACAGTTCTGTTATTTCAGTTAGCAGTGCAAACAGTTCTGTTATTTCGGTTAGCAGTGCAAACAGTTCTGTTATTTCGGTTAGCAGTGCAAACAGTTCTGTTATTTCAGTTAGCAGTGGAAACAGTTCTGTTATTTCGGTTAGCAGTGCAAACAGTTCTGTGATTTCAGTTAGCAGTGAAAACAGTTCTGTTATTTCAGTTAGCAGTGCAAACGTTCTGTTATTTCGGTTAGCTAGGTTCAGTGTCATATCTTCGCGCCGGCTTAGTTGGCAAGCACATATTAACATTTGCAGACCTGTCTCTACAAACGTCTTTTTCTTTTTCAACACTAAGCGAAGTTGTCAGCCATAAAACAAAATTAACCAGAATATACGATACTCACCTGAGTGGGGGAGGCGGGGTGGGGGAGGGGGGGTAGGACACGGGTAAGATCTATCATGATCTCGATTTACCGAGACATGTAGAACTTCAACGGTTATTAATTATAGATGGTCAGGCGTGCATATTCCTCATCCTTTAGAATACTGTCACGTGCACCGATGTTCTGTAACTTTACTGCATGCGTAGTTCCACGGCGGGTTACCCAACCCATGACTGGAAACACGAGGGTAGGAATCGATATCGGTAGCAGCTCTATGCGTCTCGGTAAAATCGAGATCATGTTTCACTTTAATCTGGAACAAGAATGACTGCTAGCATTCTAAAACAAGATCAAAACACATAAAAGGTTCAAAAGAACGCTATTTATTAGGACAAAAACACAACATGCGAATTTTCGGGGTAATCCCCTTTATCAACCTACCAAAAAAAAAACCTTTCTCGTGTTTGACTTTACCCGAAATGTAAGTATAATCGCATGTTTGGGGTAATTTTACTGTGACATGCCGCTGCAACCGTTATCAATAATACATTAGAGTCACATAGTGCACGTGACATAAGCCCGAATATACTGTACTGGCACTCACACATACTGCTTACTCTTCACATAGGAGAGACTGGAGAGTCTCAGAGAGACTGGCCCAGGTTGCAAGAGGGAGTTTTCTTCAAGTTGTAGAACCGATTGACGATGGACGCAGCTGGCCAGCACGTGTACTCGTGCAGTGTATCACAGTGTCTAGGCACGTCCTCGTGCAGTGTATCACAGTGTCTAGGCACGTTCTCGTGCAGTGTATCATTGTGTCTAGACAAGTGCTCGTGCCGTGTATAACGTTGTCTAGTGTGCTATACTCGTGCAGTGTTTCACAATATTTGACACTTTCTTGTGCAGTATATCACAGTGTCTAGACACTTGCTCGTGCAGTGTATCTCAGTGTCTAAACAGGTGTTCGCGCAGTGTATCGTTGTGTCTATAGACACGTGCTCGTGCGGTGTATCACAGTGTCTAGACACGTGCTGCAAAGTGTATCACAATGTCTAGACACGTACTCGTGCAGTGTATCACAGTGTCTAGACACGTGCTCGTGCAGTGTATCACAGTGTCTATACACGTGTTCGTGCAGTGTATCACAGTGTTTAGACACGTGCTCGTGAAGTGTATCACATGGTCTAGACACGTGCTCGTGCAGTGTATCACATTGTCTAGACACGTGCTTGTGCAGTGTATCCGCGTGGACGACTGGTGTGACGGCAAGCACACGTGTCGAGACGGCTCTGACGAGGGCCCCATGTGCAAAGACTCTTCACAGTTAGGACGGAACATCATCCTCGACTTCCTTCCTCCCCCCGCCCGCATCGACTTCCTGGATCTCGGCGGGAAAAGTCCAGTCAGTTTCTCCATCCAGCCCCTCCCAGCGTCGAATGGCAGTAAGTTCTAGTGCTTGATTCCTACCGGTCTGGCTCGGTCCATCTCTAGCGTTGTTAACTCGAGGACTCTACATGCAGTTACTTAGTTTCAGGCGGGTATAGCGCGTCAGTCAGTGCTGACCGTTCTGTTATTTCAGTTAGCATTGCTAGCGGATGTTATTTCAGTTAGCAGTGCTGGCGGTTGTTATTTCAGTTAGCAGTGCTGGCAGTTCTGTTAATTCAGTTAGCAGTGCTGGCAGTTATTTCAGTTAGCAGTGCTGGCAGTTATTTCAGTTAGCAGTGCTGGCAGTTCTGTTAATTCAGTTAGCAGTGCTGGCAGTTCTGTTATTTCAGTTAGCAGTGCTGACAGTTCTGTTAATTCAGTTAGCGGTGCTGGCCGTTCTGCTATTTCAGTTAGCAATGCTGGCAGTTCTGTTATTTCAGTTAGCAGTTAGTTCTGTTATTTCAGTGTTGACAGTTCTGTTCATTCAGTTAGCAGTGCTGGCAGTTCTGTTCATTCAGTTAGCAGTGCTGGCAGTTCTGTTCATTCAGTTAGCAGTGCTGGCAGTTCTGTTATTTCAGTTAGCAGTGCTGGCAGTTCTGTTCATTCAGTTAGCAGTGCTGGCATTCTGTTCATTCTTAGCAGTGCTGGCATTCTGTTACTTAGCAGTGCTGCATTCTGTTATCAGTTAGCAGTGCTGGCAGTTCGGTTTTTTTCAGTTAGCAGTGCTGGCAGTTCTGTTCATTCAGTTAGCAGTGCTGGCAGTTCTGTTCATTCAGTTAGCAGTGCTGACAGTTCTGTTATTCAGTTAGCAGTGCTGACAGTTCGGTTAGCTCGGTTCAATGTCTTATCTTCACGCCGGCGTCGGAAAGATCAAGCGCGCTCAACCCGTCTCCCAAAACGTTTCCCCAATTTTCCCTTCAGAACAGTTCCCGTGTTCCTGTCTGATTGACGATCGTCCTGTCAAGGAGGATCGCTGAGCACTTCTCTGTCTCTGCCTGTCTCCCGTGTGCGACTGATGTTGCGATGTCCTTGGCTTTGTGCCCGTAGGTAAGGTAGCAACCACACCAACTGTTTAGGACTTACAAGACGGTATTAAGACTTCAGACGGTTGCGTTGTCTTCCAGCCCACCCACCCGATCAGTTCGGCAAATCTCTCCAATAAAAACAACAAAAACAACTTCAGATAACTTTTCCACGTGGTGCCAGACACCCTATGTTGTCATCCCCTGCCATTCTCGCCCCGACCGTTTCCAACACGATCAAAAATTCGTCACGGTCAACGCCGCTAACTGCCTCTACATTTCTTGATACATCAGATCCCTATTGGTAGTGTTTATTTTCAGTTTCTTTGTGTGTTGTTGATTGTTGTCGTTGGTTGTTGTATGTTTTTTGTTTTGTTTGGTTTTTTTTTGGTTTTTTTTAACTTGTCTTTTTCTTGTTGTCTTTTTGTTATGTTTTTTCTTGTGTGTGTTTCGGTTTTTGTTATTGCTGTAGTTGCTGTTGTTGTTGTTGTTGCTGCTGCTGCCGCTGCTACTGCTGCTGCTGCTGCTGTTTTGTTGTTGTTGTTTTTGGTGGTGGTGGTTTTTGTTGTTGTTGTGTGTGTGTGTGTGTGTGTATGTGTGTGTGTGTGTGTGTGTGTGTGTGTGTGTGTGTGTGTGTGTGTGTGTGTGTTTTGGGGTGGGTGGGAGGAGTTTTTTGTTGTTTTTGTTTTGGGGGGGTTGTTTGTTGTTCTTTTTTGTTCTTTTTCTCTTTTTTGTTCTTTTTTCTTTGGGGGGTAGGGGGTGGGGGGGGGGGGGGAGGCTGTTTTTTCTGGTTCTTCGTTTGTTGCACTAATGTTGTTGTTGTACTGAAGTCTTGATGTAGCACCCACACTCACACTTCCGTCCCCCAACACCGACTCATGTGTTTCGTGTCCACTGCCAAGGCAAGGGGCCGTCACCTTGTCCAGCCACACACTTCCAGTGTCCGGGTGGTGGTTTCTGCCTGCCCGTGTTTTTGAGGTGTAACGGGGTCAACGACTGCCCGGGCCGTGAGGACGAGGCGGAGTGCGACAGCTACACGTGTCCGGGTTTCTTCCGCTGCAGGGGCTCCACGGTGTGCCTGCACCCGGACAGCACGTGCGACGGCTGGGCGCAGTGCCCGCAGTTCGACGACGAGAGCTTCTGCGGCATCCCGTGCCCCGACAGCTGCACGTGCTTGGGCCTGGCCTTTGTTTGTCCAAGCCCTTTCAGCGGGCCGGCGTTTCCCGAGCTGCGCTACGTGGATGCCGCGGGCAGCGGCATGACTCCGCGCCACTTTGAACAGAGCATCAGGCTGGCGCACCTGGGGCTGGCCCGTTGCCGTCTGCAGGCGCTGGGCTTCCTGCTCTTCCCCAACCTGGACAGCCTGGACCTCCGGCACAACCGACTCCGCGTCTTCAACCACAGCCACCTGGTCTACGCGCCCAGCCTGAGACTGCTGCTGCTAGCAGGCAACCCCCTCTCTCTTCTCTTCGCCGCCTCCACGCTGACCTTGCCCTCCCTGCTCTTTCTGGACCTGTCGGATGTCCCGCTGCGGGACCTGGACGTCGGCGTCCTCTCCGTCTTCCCCAAGCTGGAGACCCTCAACCTGTCCGCCAGCGGTCTGGATCGCCTGACCGAGGACGGCTTTCAGTCGCTGACCACACTGCGCATTCTGGACGTCCGGGGCTGTCCGCTGTCTCACTTCCTCCCGGGCGTCTTCCAGGGGCTGGCTCGCCTCACTCTGGTGTTCGCCTCCAACTACAAGCTGTGCTGCGCGGCTTCTCTTCCCGCCGGCTTCCATCTCGGCAACTGTCGCGCGCCCTTTAACGAAGTGTCGTCGTGCGAAGACCTCCTGCGTTCAAACCTGTACCGCGCAGCCCTGGCCGTCTTCACAACCCTAGCGTTGCTAAGCAACGTAGCCACGTTCCTTCTGCGAGTGCTGGTGTACAGGTCTAGTGGCGGGACCGGCTTCGGCGTGTTTGTCACTCAGCTGTGTGTGTCCGACTTCGTGATGGGGCTCTACCTCGCTATCGTGGGCGTGGCCGACATGACCTACCGAGGGGGTTATCTGTGGGAAGACGTCGCCTGGAGACACAGCTCATCCTGTCGGCTGGCCGGCTTTCTGTCCCTGCTGTCCAGTGAGGTGTCGGCCTTCATCGTCTGCTTTATCACGCTGGACAGGTTTCTAGCCCTCCGGTTCCCTTTCAGTCGCCTGCGCTTCCAACGAGGATCTGCTTACGCGGTGTGCGCTGCGGCGTGGGTTGGAGGTGTCGTCATTGCCGGAATTCCTCTCCTGCCAGCTTTGTCCCACTGGAGCTTCTACAGCCAGACAGGCATCTGCATTCCGCTGCCGATCACCAGGAACGACTTCGCCGGTCACCATTACGCCTTCGGGGTCATCGTCGTCCTCAACTTCTTCGTCTTTCTCTTGATCGCTGCTGGACAGGCCTCCATCTTCTGGTCGATCCGCGCCAACAGAATGGCCTCGCTGGACTCGTCCAGAAAGTCTCAGGATCTGAGCATCGCTCGCCGCCTCTTCACCATCGCCATGTCCAACTTCCTGTGCTGGTTCCCCATTGGCCTTCTGGGACTGCTGGCCTCGCGGGGTCAGGCCATCTCTGGAGAGGTCAACGTGGGCATGGCCATCTTCGTGCTGCCGCTCAACTCGGCGCTGAACCCGTTCCTGTACAACCTGAACATGATCTTGGAGAAGAGGAGGCGGGCGAGGGAGGAACGCTTCGTGAGAACTCTGATGGAACAAGTCGATTTAGACCAGTGACATTATGCACTGGGTCTGTGCCTGCGATTCATGTGATTCTACATGAGTGACTAGTTTTTTTTTTATAGCGCGTTTTTGAATATCCACCGAAGTGGTGCACTTACAGCGCTGGCATGGCTGGTGCCACATGAAATTGCTGCCTTCTCTGCGCAAGTTTTGTGTACACCATACGTGACCATACAACCATGCACCATGTCATTTCATGCAAAGTCACATATGCAAGGTGTATGCGTGTTTGGCTGTAACCTGCCACCTGCACTTCTGGCACTGAATGACCGGGATCTTTTACGTGCTACTGCGGTAACATCCCCGAATGACCCCGAAGGCGTAACACGGGGGTGGAACGGATACCGAAACAAGAGTCAGTACAGAAAGTTGACCCTAGAGAAGAAAGTTCTTTCCTCCAACCTCTGCCGCCATAACGCTGATTACGCCAAAGATCTTGAAAAACAATCATCTAACGAACAATCAGTCAAATTTGGTTGGTGCTCAAATGCCGTACAAACTATCATCTAACGGACAATTTTTCGTTCGTGCTCAAATGCGGTAAAAACTATAATCTAACGGATTTTTATAGATTTTTTATTGATTTTTTTCGTTGGTGCTCAAATGACGTAAACTGATCGAACGGACAATTTTTCGTTGGCCCGCGCTCAAATGCCGTGAGTTTGGACCCCACCCCCCACCCCCCTTTTTTCTTCTTCTTTTTTTTCTTTTTTTCTTTTTTTCTTTTCACCCTCGAGTGTTTACGTGCGTGCCGCCTGGACGCTATTTTGCTTCCAGTCTTATTAGTAGGGCTTACCTAGTACCCAAACCTTTCGGAGGGCGCTGACAGGGTCGGTGGACAGCTGCGCGGAGATAAATAGTGCTCCTTCAATGGCGTAACCAATTCTTGCAGAGTTGGGAGCCAGGTGCCGCAAAGCTATGCTCGTAGGGTGCATGCATGACCACGACTAACGATACATTGCCGCCTTTTGACGACATAGATAGACGAAGTCCTAGAAACGTCAGTGTGAGCACCACTGACCCGGAAGTGGGCCCGGAGCATGCGGGCACTTCTCCGGATGGTAGTCTGCCGACGAACTGACACCAGCTTCGTGCATCCGCGATTGGTACGGACTTGTGTGGACGAGCGGCGGCGTGGGAACCAAGTGTCTGAAGCCGGTCCGTTGCTAAGCAACTCTCGGGGCAGCAAAAGTAGAATAAAAATGATCAATAAATGAATCGTTCAGGCTGAGGCCTTACGGTTGAGGACTGGATGGTGGTGTAGTGACGGCCCGCTTGGTGAAAACTGCCATAGCTTCTTTGCTGGTCACATGTGAGCCGGTTTGACCTAGCGGTAAGGCGTTAGGCTGGTAAGCACTGAGATGGACCTCTGTTCAGTCGATACCGCTTTGGCTCTCCTTTCTCTTCAAAAAAAGGTTGCGGTTTGTAAACACTGTCTTGTGACTTTGTCCCTCACAGTTAATGAACTATTAAAATGGCTCTCATCGCTGCCCATCTTAATGCAGGAGTCATTCTGGTGGTGACAGTGTAGCGATATGTATATAATCCCCCCCCCCCCCCCCCTCCTCCATTCCCCTTCCCCCCTTTCTGTGGACTCGTCAGTTAAGCACCATGTTTACTTTGCTGGTCACAGATCTCGATTTGCTGGCGCAACACTGTTAGGATAATTTGTTGCCAAGGTCACGAGTGGGTGTGATGTGATTTCGTCAGTCCTGTAATCGTTACCTGTATCATTGTAGTTAATTATATGATGGTGGCTTGTCTTCGTCCAGAAGTCCTCTGTATAGATATAGTATGATGTGGTCTGCCTTCGTCCGGCTATCGTGACTTGTGTCATTGAAGGTGGTATGTGACCAGTTGTGGTCTGCCTTCCTCCAGCAATCGTCATTGTATGATTATAGGTATATATATGACACTGGTGTGTGTGTGTGTGTGTGTGTGTGTGTGTGTGTGTGTGTGTGTGTGTGTGTGTGTGTGCGTGCGTACGTATGTGTGCGTGCCTGTGTGTATGTCTGCGTGAGTGCGTGTTTGTGTGTGTATGTGTGCGTGCGCGCGCGTGTGTGTGCGTGTGTGTGTGTGTGTGTGTGTGTGTGTGTGTTAGAGAGAGTGTGTGTGTGTGTGAGAGAGAGAGAGAGAGAGAGAGAGAGAGAGAGAGAGAGAGAGAGAGAGAGAGAGAGCTATAGCACTATCAGTTGTTAGTGTCATAACTTCTTTTGTTTTCTCCCCCTCTCAGTTGTCGCCACAGTTTTTGAAAAAGAAAACACACACACACACACACACACACACACACACACACACACACACACACACAGCAGCTTGCTGCCGCTGGTACATTTACTCAACTCTCTCTCTCTCTCTCTGTCTCATTGACGATGCACCAGAAAACGAAATCAGTATAACAGTATTGATGTTAGCGTGTCCCAATATATTGCTACCTTTAGCTGTTGCAAACTAGGGCAAGGAAGGAGGGCACTTCAAGGACAGTAAGACTGTAGTCCTTTCTTGATTTATTCATGTTGCTGACTAGCTGAGAAACTAGCCCTTCGACTTTTGCGTATGTATTACACGCCACGATCTAAAAAAAATAATCTAAAAACAATCAAAACGTTAAGCATAATATATAGATATAGATATATGGCATTCCGAACTGACCAAAATACGCCCAAAAGTATGCATTATATATAGAGACTTTTGCGTATGTATTACGCGCCACAATCTAAAAAATAAACTTTTTTTTTTCAAAATGGTAAGCATTATATATGGCATTCAGAACTGACCAAAATACGCACAAAATATGCATTAACGTGATCACTGCATTTTGACTAATGCAGTTTCTCGTGAGAGCCACAAATAAATGTCACACTGCCCATAGTCACAAGCATTTTAGTTTAAGCAGTAACACGTGCTATTGCACACTGATAGATAGACGGTTGCTGGTTTTTAATGTTGTAAAGAAAATTAAACAATCTTGAGATTTGGTGACATGTGTTTTGATCAGGTGTAAAAAAAAAAAATGGTTTCAAATTTACTGATTAAAGAAATCACCTAACTTGGCAAAAGAAAAGTTACGGATGGCAAGAATCATACGCTGTCATTACACAGACACACATATTTTTCTTTCTTGCAGCAAGTCAATAATGTGATGACAACAAAACACATCCATTAACAACAGTCATTTATTTAACACCAAAAATGAACACGAGAATATCAGATTCTAAACTGAAACTGAATCCTTTTTACTTGTAATAACTACGCAGAGGCACGACTGGACAATTGTGATAGTAAAACAAAGAAACCGTAAAATATATTGACTCATACCAAACTGTAAAAATATATTGACTCATACAATCATGTAGAACTTTTAGCACCTTTAGAATGCTGTAATAAGCAGTGATTTACATAAAACATTTAAATACAATATTAATGATAATGGAAAGGATTATTCTACCTGTATCTACAACACTTTTTTAAGGGAGGAGACGGGGAGGGGTATTTCACTGTCCTGTCAACTGCCCACGGTCAACTCAGGATGATCAAACTCCGTCACAAGCAAAAGCATGTATTTTCAAACCTTTTCTCTTTGTCAGTCAAACTGACACTCTACACACACATAAAACAAAACATGAATACACAAACATCCGATTTTTTTAGCTAGTCCCGTGTTTAAAAAGCACAGAAGGCTACAACATACGGGTATTATCGACAATTCCATGTAATTTATCAATACCAGATTAAATAAAAGTGGGTTTTTTAAATGGACAGAACAAAATGCAAAATACTTTTAAACACTTGAAATAAATGCCTAATGGAAAATACCAATGCCAGCAACAGCTTCAATTAGCCACATACCTCCTACTCTACCAACTATTATGTCCTAGCTGCTCAACAAGAGCCATACAAAAAAAAAACTTATTCTTAATGAAAAACGTTGGAGAATGTTTCGGAGAAAAAAAGTCAGGAGAATGGAGCATTACACCATTAGCAGAAAAATGACGAGACAGAAACAGCAAGAGGAATAGGCAGAAAGCAGAGAGGAGACAGGAAAGAGGAATCAAATGACAGCCCTGAGATTCCAGACAGGAGATGGACATCAGACATTCCGGGCCACCCTTTGGGGTCAATGGCTGAATGAAAAAGAAATGATTTTTTTTCTTCTTGAAAACAACAACAAGAAACAAAGAACATGTATTCCGGTGGTTAACCAAGTATGCTACTGTTAACTTAGTAACTGTACAAAACCAAAAAAGTCAGCATTGTCTTCAACTTAGGTTCAAGGGCCAATAACTCCATTAGTACTTTTGCATGAAAAATGTAAACACAAATCCTCCACAATGCAAAAACAATTGATTCTACTTTCTAAGAAAATAGTCTGTGTTATTACTATCAAGAACAACCACACTACTACCACCAAGCCCAAAAATAAAAAAATTCAATCCATCAGCAAACTGATCTACTTTAATTCACATTTTGTGGACATGTAAAAGCATCTGCACTTGCAGTTGCATTCCTTTAACGATCATTTACTGTATCTTTTTCAGCTGTTTGATTTGCTCTAAAAGTATAATACTTTTAGTATTAAAGGGGAACTGAACAGAAAATGTATGTTTGGCATGAGAATGTCAAAAATGTACAATTTATTATTTTTATTTAAATTAACCATTTTTGAAATTAAAGTGGAACTGAATGGCATGAAAACTTTCAAAAAAAGGGGGCAAATATGTTCATCTGCATGCAACACCAATTAGGTTGTTCTGCTGATCAACATCTAAACATTGAAAAGCAACACTCTTTTTCTGCTTGGAATGTGAACTCCTCAGTGTGCAGCCATGCTGGTTCGCTCTTTAACTCATGATTCCCAGGGACTTGGACTAGAGCCAAATAAGGATGACCGTATAAGGACTTGTAAGGACCAATGTTAGATTTTGTAAGGACCATGCTGACTTGGAAAAATGAGAGGCTTTTATACCCATGTTAATTTTTAGTATTAGCTAGACTTATATTAGTTATAAAGCCTGTTCTTAACTGGGCAAATGTTTGTTCGCCAAACATACTTCGGACAGTTTGACGAACTATGATTCGTTTATTAACTGAACTTTTAGCTTGCCGAACAAGGATTGGACAGTTCGACAAACTTTACTTCGTTCTCAACTAGCTTGTATTGTAATGAGATGCAAAAGTTCCAAACTCTTTTTATATAAATCATATATTCAATCTGATCTCCAGTCAAATCTACAAAATTAGTCCAAACACAAACATCAAACAAAATATAATGCATACAAACATAAAAACAAAAAAATCAGACCTAGTCCCTTCAAACTGATTACTGCCATTCACAGCCTTGTTAAAAACAATTACTTTTAAAAAGCACAATTACATTTTGTTTTTAAAAGCACAGGCTGGTAAAAAAGTGATATTATCAACCCTTGTCTGATACAATTTATCATTATTATCAATACCATATTATTATAATTATAAAACAATTACAAAAAAACTTAAATGGAATGGACAGAAACAATAAACAATTGTTAAAAACAAGGTATTACATAAATTATAATCTTTGATAACATAAAATGCATAACAGTTAAATACCAGCACCATATGACAGCACATGTATACTGCTGACCAAACTACCATCTCTAAGCTGCTCGACAAGAGCATACATACAAAAGAACCGCTTGTAAATCTGTAAAAGTCTGTCCCAAAATTTGTTTATGATACAAGCGAAGAAGTACACGTTTTAATCCTCTCCCTCTCTCTGTCTCTCTCAGATCAATAATTATCACACATCACTAGACCATTCGGTTAGTTATTTGCTTTTTTTACCCCCTCCTGTTTTGTTGTTGTTGTTTTGCTTGTTTGTTTGTTTTTTGTTGTCATTTTGGTCTTTGTTGGTTTTGTTGCCTCTGACGTTTTGACAATTTGCCATCTTGCCATTGTAAATGTCTGTGTGATTATCATTTTATCTATAGGTAACACTCAAATAAGCATATTGCTTTTGTGTTTCCTGTACTTATTTGTTGAGCTTATGATTACGATGAATGAATAAACTTTTGTTTAAACCAAAAGAACCTATTTCTTAACAAAAAATGTTAAAGAATTCTCAGGAAAAAAATCCAGAGCATGGGCTGCCATTAGCGGAAAAGGAACAAGACAGATGAGACGGAGCAGCAGGACCAGGCGGATCAACAAAGGAGACAGAAGTAAGTTGGTGTTTTATGCCCAGTCAACCAGTACAGTTATAACTTATATCAGGGCAATAGAGGAGACAGAAAAATGAAATCAAAATCAAATGACAGTCCTGAGATTCCAGACAGATGGGTAAAAAATGACATCCCCAGCTTCCCTTCAGCCTGATCAGGGCCTTCCAGAATCCTACACAAAATGTGCAAGCAGCACAAGCGCTATCCAATGGCACAAAAGACACAGACTGTAAAGTCAGACTGTGCAAGTACAGTGGAGATTACAATTTACACGTTGTAATAATGCACAACAGTCAACAAAAGGAAGAAAACAAAACGCCAGCCTGTGTCAGATACATCTTACCTTCTGAATGTTTTTTAAACAAAAACAAAATTCAAAAAAAGAAAAAGAGACCAACACTTTATCACCTATAATAGTAATATTATTAGAGTCAATCAACACCAGCTACCAACGTCAATTTGAAAACCTCTTCACTGGAAAAACAACAACCAAAACAACAATAACTAACTAACCCCCCCCCCCCCCCCAAAAGTTAAAAAAAAACAAAAAACTGAAAAATAACCCAAACAACAACAAAGTCAAAGATGAAAGAAAATTTAGAAACAGACAAGACATTCATACTATGACATGAAAGTCTGTTTAAATCTAAATAAACATTCAAATGCTTCAAATGTTTCTCTACATACTACATAGTACACAGCACTATCACTTTTTTGTTTGTTTTGTTTTTTCTTCTGAATTAAATCCCCAGTAAATAGTCAAGTGTCATAAAATCATAAAATATAAGATTTTAACATATTCTCCAATAGTTACATTGGTAAAATCCAAGGAGATGGTCGGAAATTCCTGGACCGTTTTTAAAGTTATTTTGGCTCACAATTACCATCACAATCATTAAATGAGGTCCATTATCTACCAATTACAGTCAAAATCCACAACAAACGGTGAGTTTTTTTCATATATTTTTGTCTCTGATTGTTTCAAATCGGCGCATATTGCTCTTTGACATTTGACCTAGTTTTCCAGTAACAACCTGAACGCTTTCTTAGTGCCGATGTTAGCAAGGCAATCGTACTCGCCACTCAACGTTCAGAGGTTGCAATTTTTTCCGTACATTTTCCGTGGCTTTTTAATTGCCGTAGCTTGTTGACGAGGCCATTTACCTAGCAGCACTTCGTCGGCTTCGTTTGCCATTTGCAATCTGTGATGCCGACTCGAAACAATCAAAGACAAAAAAATTATGGGAAAAAAGCGCCTTTTGTTGTGGATTTTGGCTGTAATCGGTAGATCTGAACCTCATTTAACGATTGTGATGATACGTGACCCAAAATAACTAAAAATGGTCCAGGAATTTCGACCGTCTCCTTGGATTTTACAGTTACATTTTCATATGATAAACGTTAACACAAAAATATGAAAACAATGTGAGATATGTATAATGTAAACTAGCCTTCAATTTGATGCAACATATTTTATACACCATGAATTTGTAGAACAATTAACACTGCTTCATAAAAACTGATCATTTTAACTAGTACTGTCAAATTTCGATTGAATATAATACACTCTTTAGTATATATAACAGGTATAAACTGTATGAAAACACGATGGGGGAGGGGGAGGGAAAAAAAATTAACATCTTACTTTCACTTTCACAAATTACAAAGACAATGAACAGAAATGAATGCTGCAGCTTGCGGTTGCTTCCCCTGGTAATGAGGCCCTGTCAAGGGACACAAAACTGGACAAAATTCACTCAGTGATGGTTTTCTGCTTTTTCTCGGGCGGCTCTTCGATGGCTGGAGCACCAACCGGTCCCTTGACGGTCATCACGCCGTCTTTGGACAGTGAACACACCAGCGACTCCGGATCGACATCTTCGGGAAGCGTGAAGGTGCGAGAAAACTCGTGCAGAACCTTGGAATCATCGGTGCTCTCTTCATGTTTCGCTTTGATGCTGATGGCGTTCCCGGTCGTTTTCACGTTGATCTCATCGGGTTTGAACGCATTCATATCCACGTTCAGGCGGAATTCCTGGCTCCCATCTTCCTTTGTTACGATGCAGTCACGCACACTTTTCATATGCTTGGTGAGCGAGTCGCCGTCGCCCGAAATGGGGTCGCAGGGTGTGAGCCGCATCATGCCGTGGCGCAAGTCGTGATGCATTCGGCACACTTCGCGATTCATCTCGTCAAAAATATCGTCAAAGAAGTGGGACTCCAAGATGCTGGGTGCCAGGATTCTCTCAAGGGCCATGTTTGAATTGTTGTTGTAGCTATTTCTTTCGTCGCAGAATTAACTTAAGAAGGCAGGAGAAGCGTTCAACGACTGACAAGTCAAACAAGCGTGAGAATGTCAACAACCTCAGACAAGATGTGCAGCAGCAGCCGGCCTTACAGCAGAGTGCGGAGAGTGTTGGCGGCTCACTCGCGAAATCTTCCCGCGAAATCTTCCAGCAGATTTTTACAGTTGAATAATATTAGCAATGCACGATCAAGTCTCTAGTGTCACTCCACCTCCAGTGTGATAAAGGAAAAGATAGCTCTTTACTCGTCCCAGCAAAGATTTAGTCTTGCACGGTTTTCAAAGCCGACGCGACGCAGCGTAAGTGGGTCAACGAGAGCTGAAAAGGTGGATACAGGAAGGATTTTTGTGTCTTTTTTACATGTTATTCAAAGAATAGTAGCGTATCACAAAAATCAACGGTTGTGTTTTGCACTTCAATCTTGATGTGTAACATATCAGGCATGGTCTTTGATCATGATTATTTTGATGTTGTCCTTGGATAAATCATATTCAGAGTTAATCCCAGATCCACGTTTCTCAAAAATTGCAGAAAAGCACTTGTACTTCCGTGTTTGATAACTTGGGGCGCTATCAGGGATCCTAAAAAATAACGGGGGGGGGGGGGGGGGGGGGGGAGCACAATCTCTGTTCAGATTTCAGTTAGTCATTTACAGTTGTTGTTGTTGTTGTTTTCCCCCCGTTCGTTAATTTGACGTTCTAGACAGGCAAGTTGTGAACTCAGATGCTCAAACCTTTGTCACGTCAGTGACGGCGAGTCGGAGTTGCGGGCCTCGCGCCGACAGCCGTCACATGACTGACACAACACCAAACAAATGGGTTTTATCACATTCACGGTTGTTTATCTTAATCATTCTTCCGTTGGGAGTAGTCGTGAGCAGGGAGACAGTGTGCAGAAATCATAATTCTGTAAACAGATGGTGTGTGTGGGTGGGGGATGCCGGCCGCGGACCATGTTTGTGTGGACAGCCTCTGCGCGGACTGAATGTCAGCGTGTCGTGTGTTAGCGAGTGCGGCAGTGAGTGGGCCGGCCGCCGTGTCAGTGTATGTGTGTCACTTAGTTAGTGAAGCGCGCGCGCGTCACTGGCTACTGTCACTGTGGTGCCGCGCCAGTGTGTGTTCTGGAGTGTGTGTGTGTGTGTGTGTGTGTGTGTGTGTGTGTGTGTGTGCTTGCGTGTGTGTGTGTGTGTGTGAAGTCAGTGTATGAGTGGTCAGTCAGTCACTGACTGAGTCAGTCGTGACTATTGAGTGTGCAGGTGTGTCGGCAGTGTCACATGTGTGTGTGCGTGTGCGTCAGTGTGGGTAGTATCAACTTACATGATGTTGCCGGTGTGCGGCGAAGTCGCTGCCTAGGCCAGATATTCCACTGACGTACTGTGAAAGCTGCGCCGCCCCCCCCCCCCCCCCCCCCCCCCCCCCCCCCCCACCACCCCACCCACCACCACTCGCTCATCGTCGCTGCACGACTAGATCCATAGCCGGGTCCATGACCAGACTGTGATAGGCAGGCTACAGTGGCCAGGTACCTGCTGCCGCCAAGCTGCAAAGACTCAGTGAATACCGGGCCGTTACATAGTTGCCCATTATCAGTGAAGCACTTATATAGGGCTCTTTTCGACACTGAGACTGATACTCGACAAGTGGCGGCATTACTGACTGAAACTGATTAACGAACATAGCCGGCCACGCACTCAGTGACACTTTGCACACACTGACTCTCCAACTGATTCGCCACCAGGCCTTTATTCATATATACACCAATATCAGTGAGCAAAGCCGCCCGGAGAAAACAAACCAGCCTCTCTCTCTCTCTCTCTCTCTCTCTCTCTTCTCTCGCTCGCTCGCTCCGCGCTCGCTCGCTCTAAATTCTCATGTATAACGTTGCACTCACTCATTCAGTCATGCCTATATGTACATAGTAAATAATCAGTGCCTGTAATTTGATATCTACTCATCAGTAGCTTAGGAAAGACTAGCTGTTACTGAAGTTTTTGACTGAACCGCCTAAACTACAATCCTTGTAAAATAGTTTTCGAGTTCGAGCTCTCTCTCTCTCTCTCTCTCTCTCTCTCTCTCTCTCTCTCTCTCTCTCTCTCTCTCTCTCTCTCTCAACCTGAATAAAACAAAAAGAGAGAAAGACTGGCCACATACATGTGACTTTGTTATCAGAAACATTTAAAACCGTTGAGTTACAAACGGATCAATTTGCCAACCTCTTTATTTTCACACACACACACACAAAAAAAACTTGTAACGGAATGATGTGATTTTTAGTCTGTTTAAAACAATTTAGTCAGACGACGGTTTTCTGTTATCACTCAGTCTACAGTAGATGCACAGCGTAATTACATTTGCTGGGGCGGGGGGGGGGGGGGGGGGGGGGAGTACACTAAAGCCGTTAACAGTAAACACATATCGTGAGTATGGCAAGATTTGTAAACGACGTTAGTTAGCGGCAGTTGCACGCACACACACACACACACACATACTCACTGACTGACTGGCACGCACGCACGCACTCACACAGTGACACACACACGCGGCGGCGGGCGCGCGCGCACGCAAGCACGCACGCACGCACACACACATGTACGGTCACACACACACACACACACACACACACACACACACACACACACACATACTCACTGACTGGCACGCACGCACGCACTCACACAGTGACACACACACGCGGCGGCGGGCGCGCGCGCACGCAAGCACGCCGGCACGCACGCACACACACACATGTACGGACACACACACACCACACACACACACACACACACACACACACACACACACACACAATACACAAAGAAATGAAATTCGATATATTTCTTTCAGTAGTGATTTTACCGTTGCTATTGTTTTACTGATGAGACACGAGACTGACGTGCATGTGAAATGAATCAACACACAAGGGAATTAATTAGCTCTCGTAAGACCTCCGTCATGCGCATAGTCAGTCGCCTGCGTTGACTCTGTGGTAGTAGGCGACTCAGGTCTTTGTTGCCGTGTCTGTGTGACATCTTTCGAGCGCTAGTTAACTCCCTTGTGCCGTGTTGATTGTGCTCGAGCGATCTGGGCCTCGTTCCGTTTCAGACCGTCTGTGTATGTGAAATGGGTGTGATGTAGGCGATATATGACGTGTGAAATACATGACGTAGCAGAAAGGGCGAGTCATTTAGTTCTTGGATTTCAATGTCCAGTCAACCACATAGGATCACTTCAGGACGAAATTACATATTATTATTATTATTATTATTATTATTATTATTATTATTTTTTTTTTTTTGGGGGGGGGCACCACTTCAAAACACCTCACTGAATTACAAGTCAGCAGCTGGATCACAGTTCTGAACACTATAACACAGACAACAGCAAATGAATTGATCAAAAGCTCAGTATTTACACTATATACACTGTGCGGAAGTAGTGGAGATGAGAAGACTCTTTAAGATCACAAACATGTCTGACTGACGGTAACAATACGCAGTCTCATATGTTTTACAGCCTATTCTTTTATTTAAAAAAAAAAAAAAAAAAAATCTTCAACAAAAACGACTGCTAGCGTTCTAAAAGAAGATCCAAACACATAAAAGGTTCAAAAGAACCCTATTTATTGGGACGGACAAAAACACACAACCTGCACATTTTCGGTGTAATCCCCTTTATCAAGCTACAAAACGACACTTACACAGCAGTTAAATGGTGAAAAACGTTTTTTTTCTTTTTTTCTTTTTTCTTTTCTTTTTAATGAGATGATTTTGTTAAAAATCTTTTATGTGTTTGGATCTATTCCTTTATATTCCGCGGGCAGTCAGCACAGACCTGCTTCAGTCGTTTGTGGCGACGAGCAGGGTGACCTATTTTATTCCGCTGGCCAACATGGAAAACCGCGTCAAGTCCTCGGATGTCCTCGGATGTCGGTTGACATATTAGGGACAAACTGGAAACCAGTGCCTAAGCATGGTTCAATGTTGCTTTACGTCCACACAAAGATTATAAATACCATCTTTGTATTTATAATCTTTGGTCCACAGAAACCATCAGGCTCATTAGGACGGCCACCTCGACTTTCACACAGCTCCTGAACTCTGAACCGCGTTAACCAAAACTGACGCAATTTAAACGTAAGGAGGGGATTTTGAGGTAGAAAAAAATGAAGATGAATGGACGTGGAAGGTTGAGATTCGACTGTCTGAATCTCCTGGCAGCGGAAAAACATGTACGGCTATATTCTGACCTACTCCAGGTTTTAAAGGAGATAACATTTGTCAGCTCTGGGTGCTCAACAGAGAGGGGTATTTATTTCTGCGTCCGCAGTACCTCACTGCGTGCAGAATGGGAGAGAGGCACGTACAGCACATAACAATGCTCATTAGATGGCCATGCAGCAACAGGTGTCGATACCCGGTATAGGTCGCTTGGTTTGTCTGGGGAATTAGTACAAGCAGCAGAATAAGATATATGCTTCTACGGACAACTCAAACACACACACACACACACACACACACACACACACACACACACACACACACATATATATATATATATATATATATATATATATATATATATATATATATATATATATATATATATATATATATATATATATTATATATGCATACTATTTTGAAGTGCGTTTAGAGGATAGATAGATAGATAGATAGATATAGATATATAGATATAGAGATATATAATGCGAACGTCGTTTGGATGAGGTGTGAAACTATTCGCGGAGACTCTTTGAAAAGCGAACAGTACTCTAGCAGGCACCGTAGGCATGTTGTGCTCACTCCAACCGAGGGTGGGGTGTTTTGGCGAAGGTGGTGTTGTGCTCACTCCAACCGAGGGTGGGGTGTTTTGGCGAAGGTGGTGTTGTGCTCACTTCAGCCGAGGGTGGGGTGTTTTGGCGAAGGTGGTGTTGTGCTCACTTCAGCCGAGGGTGGGGTGTTTTGGCGAAGGTGGTGTTGTGCTCACTCCAACCGAGGGTGGGGTGTTTTGGCGAAGGTGGTGTTGTGCTCACTTCAGCCGAGGGTGGGGTGTTTTGGCGAAGGTGGTGTTGTGCTCACTTCAGCCGAGGGTGGGGTGTTTTGGCGAAGGTGGTGTTGTGCTCACTTCAGCCGAGGGTGGGGTGTTTTGGCGAAGGTGGTGTTGTGCTCACTCCAGCCGAGGGTGGGGTGTTTTGGCGAAGGTGGTGTTGTGCTCACTTCAGCCGAGGGTGGGGTGTTTTGGCGAAGGTGGTGTTGTGCTCACTTCAGCCGAGGGTGGGGTGTTTTGGCGAAGGTGGTGTTGTGCTCACTTCAGCCGAGGGTGGGGTGTTTTGGCGAAGGTGGTGTTGTGCTCACTCCAACCGAGGGTGGGGTGTTTTGGCGAAGGTGGTGTTGTGCTCACTTCAGCCCAAGGTGGGGTGTTTTGGCGAAGGTGGTGTTGTGCTCACTTCAGCCCAAGGTGGGGTGTTTTGGCGAAGGTGGTGTTGTGCTCACTTCAGCCGAGGGTGGGGTGTTTTGGCGCAAGTGGTGTTGTGCTCGCTTCAGCCCAAGGTGGGGTGTTCTGGCGAAGATGTTGTAGCTGTGCTCATTCCAGCCAAAGGTGGGGCGTTTTGGCGAAGGTGTTGTGCCCCCTACAGCCGAGGATGGCGTGTTTTGGCGAAGGTGGTGTTGTGCTCACTTCAGCCCAAGGTGGGGTGTTCTGGCGAAGGTGGTGTCGTGCTCGCTCCCACCGAGATTGCGGTGTTTTGGCGAAGGTGTCGTTGTGCCACTCCGATACAAAGCTGAAGGTGTTGTGGCGAAGGTGTCGTTGTGCCACTCCGATACAAAGCTGAAGGTGTTGTGGCGAAGGTGTTGTAGCTGTGCTCACTCCATCCAAAGGTGTGTGTGTGGGGGTGGTGGGGGGGGGGGGAGTGTTTTGGCGAAGGTGGTGTGGTTGCGCTCAACCCAGTAGGGTGTTTAGGCGAAGGTGGTTTCATGCTCACTCCGCTCATGCTCTGCTTCCAGAGGATGGGGTGTTTGGGCGAAGGTGGTGTCGTTATGCTCACTTCAGCCAAAGGTGGGGTGTTCTGGCGAAGGTGATATCGTTGTGCTCACTTCAGCCAAAGGCAGGGTGTTCTGGCGAAGGTGGTGTCGTGCAGGCTTTGGCCGAGGGTGGGGTGTTGGGGCGAAGGTGTCGTGGTTGTGCTCATTCCGCCCAAAGGCGGGTAGTGTTTTTAGGCGAAGGTGTTGCCGTGCTCACTCCAGCCGAGGGTGGGGTATTTTGACCGAGGTGTTGTGGTTGTGCACGGTGTACAGCGAGCACTGCCCGCCCAGGCCCTGATCCGTCGAGGACATAATGTCCACTCCCATCTGCTCCGCCCAGGGGTCCGTCCCCGCCCTACCCACCTCCCTCTCCCTCTCCCCCTCTCTCCCCACCTCGCGACCATTGCCCCAGCCGCCCCGGGATCGCGAGGCGTTGGACGAGCACGAGTCCTTGTGCTGAAGCCCCGCCCCTCTCCGCCCGCCCCCAGCCCCGCCCCCCTGGGGACTGTTGGCGGCCGTGTCGGCGGCGCAGGCGACGGGAAGCCGGTCGTTGGGAGTCTTCACGGACACGGGCCTCTTCCGTCGCGTCTCGTTGTCCGTCTTGATGTCACGAAGATTGATCTCGCGGTCCGGCTCGTGCGGCACGTGGCGCTCGGATCGCTGCCCGGCTCTGGGCGTGGCAGCAGCGTTGGCGTTGGCGTTGGCGTTGGCGGCGAAGCCGTTGTTGCTGTCACTGGAAGTGAGGGACGACAGGCGGTTTCTCGGACCTCTCGGAGCAGTGTCTAGGGATGAGTCGGAAGAGGTGGCGGGAGCGATCTGTCGGCCGTCACCGCTGGGCCTCGGGCGACCGCCGCCCTCTCCCTGGACCCCCTGTGTCCCCCCGACGCCGTCTCCTCCCTTCCCCCCCGGGGGCTGCCGCCGGTCTTCCGCCCGGCGCTGCTCGCGTCGCTCCGGGTCGTCAGGGACGGAGAAACTGCGGGGCGTGTCCAGACTTTGCAGAGGCACGTTGAGAGCAGTGGCGGCGGGACCGCGGTGACGGCGGTAGGCGGCTAGGCTCTCTCTCGACAGCAAATTCACCCGGCGCTCCGCCTCGCTGCCGGCAGGGAGAGCGGGCTCCGGCAGCTCCTGGCTGGCTCTGGGAGTGGGGGTCGACGTCAGCGCCCTGTCCGCGGCTTCAGAATCTGCCAACGACTCCTCGGCTGAGCGGGAGGAACTGCGCCCTCGTCGCCTCCTCCTCCGCCGCTGCTGTCGTTCATCGACGTACTGCTGCGGGAGGTGGTCGTCGTCGGTGTCGCGGTGGCGACGGACGCCGTGGGGGCCCGTGTCGCTGTCCGACTGGTAGAAGAGCTGCGGGTAGGAGCGGTTGTGGTAAGCGGAACGGCCTGCGGACCTGCTGCGCGGCATGGACGTTGTGTTGTAGTGCCGACGTGGCGAGGGTGACCTGTCGTAATGGTGACGTGGAGCGGGTGACGTGTCGTAGTGGTGGCGTGTGGCGGGTGACGTGTCGTAGTCTTGACGTGGAGCGGGTGACGTGTCGTAGTGGTGACGTTCAGCGGGTGATGTGTCGTAGTGGTGACGTGGGGCGGGTGACGTGTCGTAGTGGTGACATGGAGTGGGTGACGTGTCGTAGTGGTGACATGGAGTGGGTGACGTGTCGTAGTCTTGACGTGGAGCGGGTGACGTGTCGTAGTGGTGACGTGGAACGGGTGACGTGTCGTAGTGGTGACGTGGAGTGGGTGACGTGTCGTAGTGGTGATGTGGAGCGGGTGACGTATTGTGGCGACGCCGCCGCGAGGGAAGGCTCTGAACAGGGTATCTGTGCTTCTGGGTGTGCTGCCAGAAACAAAAATACAACAATACGCGTCACTCTTCTTCTGTCTTAGACATTGGAACATTACTTATAAGTGTGTGTGTGTGTGTGTGTGTGTGTGTGCGTGTGCGTGCGTGCGTGCGTGCGTGCGTGCGTGTGAGCGTGCGCGCGCGCGCGCTCAGGTGTGTGTGTGTGTGTGTGTGTGTGTGTGTGTGTGTGTGTGTGTGTGTGTGTGTGTGTGTGTTGCTTTGTTGGTGCGGATGTGTGTATACCTCTAACTATGCTAGTCGATGTATGTCAGTGTTGTCGTTTGCTGATGTTTGTATGCTTACCGCTTTTCGAAACACTTTCCCTGTCGTCAAACTCGATGAATAAAGAATCTCTATCCACTCCGTACATGAAGTCAGGCTAGTTGGTTCTCAGCATGTCCTCCTCGAAGATTCCAATGCTTTTTCTTGTGCCACGCAGATAGACAGACAGACCAACCAGCCAGATAGACCGACCAGCCAGATAGACAGACAGACCAACCAGACAGATAGACCGACCGACCAGCAAACAGACAGACCAACCAGACAGATAGACCGACCGACCAGCAAACAGACAGACCAACCAGACAGTTAGACCGACCAGCCAGATAGAAAGAAAGACCAACCAGCCAGATAGACCGACCAGCCAGATAGACAGACAGACCAACCAGCCAGATAGACCGACCAGCCAGATAGACAGACCGACCAACCAGACAGATAGACCGACCGACCAGCAAATAGACAGACAGACCAACCAGACAGTTAGACCGACCGACCAGCCAGACGGACCAACCAGACAGACCAACCGACCAGCCAGACAGACAGACCAACCAGACATATAGCCAGACCGACCAGCCGGACAGACAGACCAACCAGCCAGATAAAGAAACCAGCCAGCCAGACTAGACAGACGTAGAGACCCGACAGGCGGACGAACCAGGCAGATCAACCGGCCAAGCACACAGACAGACCGGAGATTTCAGACACCGCAACAGACCGAGTAGACAGACAGACGGAGCAGCGGACAGACCGAGGGCGCACAAACCCGACTCACATTTCTGCTCCCTGGACCCTCTCCGTACGGCGGACCTCCACGCGCCGGTTCGTCCTCTGATCTCCACGCGGCGCGCTGGGGCTGGGGCACCTCCCCGTGGCCGTCATCCTGCACGCGCCGCTGCCTCTGGCCAACGGAAGCGACGAGGGGCGTGGTCTCGAAGGCATCTTCCTCGCAGTCACTCGGGGGGTAGGCGGCAGGAGGAGGGCAGCGCTGATTGGTTGTCGAAGGCCAAGGAGGAGAGCGGTTCCGGTTCCGGTTCCGGTCTAGCGGCGGCGGGGGCTGTGCGGCGTGAAGGGGGTCTTGTCTGGGGTGGCGACGGACAAAATGTCGACTGGAGCTCCTGGGCGGATGCCCGTGCTCGGCGTCGTTTCCATAGCAACGGGACGCAGCCGCAGCGGCGAAGCCTTCATCGCAGGAGTCGTCAAGACAGCTGAAGCTCCTGCGTGAATGCTCTGCGTCGTGTCCATAGTGACGGTAACGGGAAGTGTCGGCGTCGACGTCTTCATCGTACAAGTCCTCAGTGCCGTGGCGAGGGAACGAGTATCGACGACGAGACCTCGGGAAGTCGGCGTTGCGGCGAGGCTCCCTGCTGTCAAGAGCGTCATCACTCCGAGAAACGGCGGGCGGAGTCAGGGGACAGCCGGTGGGCGTGGCCAACTGAGCAGCAACTCGTGGCCGTGGCCTTTTGGCCGGAGTGTCGAACGCAAGCTTTCGCTTTCTCCTGGTCTCTGCCCCTAATCCTCCGTCCTCGTGGCCTGTCGGCGACCTCTCTCGTCCTCGTCCTGCATCCTCGCCTTGACCGGCGTTCTGGACAGGCAGGAGAGGTCCCCCATCATCCCACCTGCCCGTAAGGTCCCCCCGCGTCCCCTCCGCGTGCAGCTGCTCGCGTGGCAGGCGCGAGCTGGGGGCGGGGCTAGCGACGTTGTGACCAATCACGAGGGGCCCTGAAGAGCTCCGCGTGTTACAGGCTCCATGGTCACAGATGTCGCCGTTGTGGTGGTGGTGGTGGTGGTGTCGGAGGTCGTTGCAGGGGACCGAGGGGTTGTATATCAGGTTGCGATCTGAAAATAAAAACCTCTTCGCTTACAGACGAATGGTTTCAGTTGTATGTGAGTGTGGAGGAATGAGGGCAGGCGAGACTGGGGAAGAGAGTGTGAGAGTGAGACAATGGTAAAGACAGAGATAAAATTCACCTTTTTCTTTTCTTTTTTAAAATGTAGCGTCTTGAGCCGATATGTCAAAAACAACTGTTCATTTGTATGCATTGTAGAATCATGGATAACAAAGACTGATCTGATTTGATTTGATCTGATTTGAAGTTACACTGAACTAAAAACTGAACTAAAAACGAAACCCCTTTAGTTAAGGACTAGCCCGCGTGACATTTTATTTATTAAATAGAATTGCAGAGCTACCTCTAATAATACCGAATTTCAAACCCGAGTTCTGAACTTGCCCTAGTTGTCTCAATATCGGTCATGAAGTACCTGCAATCAAGAGAAATGCAACTTCCGGTTCGATTTAGGATTTCCCGACTTGTTACGTCACTTGTGTATCAATTGAAACATAGCGAGCGAAGACGTTTACCTGCACTTATCTTGCGAAAGAAGCGACTCTGAAGAAGATAAAACACCACCAGAAAATGCTAGTAAACAATATGGCCTAAAGCCGTATCAGTTTGAACCATATACAGCAGAAAACGAATAGACTACTGACGATAGTGATCAGGAAGAGACGCCGGTGGACTGCGAACATGGCAGTCGCTTGGATTGTGTCGAGTGGTGAGCATTTTGTTGTTGTTTTCTACCTTCTTTTTTTTTCCTTCTTTTTTTCTTTTTTTCTTTTTCACTCAGGCAAAAATATCTTGGGACATTTGAAACGCCATTATGTGCCACAAATATCATCCCAATCACTCAAACAGGGTCATATATAAATAGCGAATGAAGGCAGCATTTGGAAATGGGCGAGTACACGATAGATTTGTTTGCCGACATCAGCACTTGGGAAGCGTGCACGGAAACTAGATCCAGATCTAATGTCTGAAAGGAGTAAACGCACAATAAAGGACAAAAATATGGAATAGAACTCACTTTTTGTGGAAATTGTTGTGTTTATGCGCTTCGTACGACCCTGTTTAGATGCTTCTGATGACATTCGTGACCTACAATGGCGTATTAATCTGGAGAAGATTGTTGACTGCTGCCCGAAGCGAGTGATGGAATGGAACAACCGGCTTCGCTATTCCTGGTTCTATTCCATTCTCTGCCCGCGTCTGCTTTTTATAAGCCACGAAGCGCTACTGACGATGCAACAGGGGCTTTACCGAAGATTTTATTTTTTTATTTTTTACATTACTTATTCTTAATCAAGAAGATATAGGTTCATGCTTATCACCGTACTCGTGGTCAGAAGGTATTTCAGCTTGAGACACAAGTGACGTATTTCCGGTTTCTGTATTTTGAACAGGTGAGCGTACGTGGCTTGGGGCCGTTTTTATTCAAGTAAAAATAAACGCAACAAAAAGTAAACACGGACGTTAACTCACTACATTAAAGTACACGTTTCAGCAAAAAAATCATTTTCCACGCGGGCTAGTCTTTAAAGTCCACGTGTTTGAAGATACAGTGAAAGAGATCATGATCTGAAAATTAAAAACCTTTCAGTAACAATTTACGTTGTTTCAGCTACACTGAATAGGGCCCAT
>JABMCL010002025.1:982500-992500 GCA_018857735.1 Alviniconcha marisindica | reverse complement strand
GGCATTGGACTTTCCATACTGACAGCCCACGCCTTCCCCCCATTTCGACTTAGTTGTGGAACAAAGGAAAAAAATGTTTTGTTGGAATATGAATTTATGACCTCAGAGAGAAATGGAAATGATTTTTGCTCGAAGCAGTGAAGCTTTTCAAATTCGTTTTTGTTTCTACATCAGATCTGAGCTCGAACTGGAGTAATTCTTCGGACTGTTCGGCACAAACACTATGTTCACATCGTTCCCAAGGTGGTACGTTTGCAATAAAATTCTGTGCCGATTTTTTTTCTTTTCGTAATTGTCTCTAAAGAGTTGAAGTGTTCTTCGATACAGCATTGTACTCTAATTGCTTCTGAAGTGGTGTTCCTTTTTCCATGTATGTGTGCGTTGATTGGAGGCTGTTTGTCTAGAACTGCAGGTACACAAAGATGGCCAGCCTTTCTTGGATTCCTTCAGTGATTGGTGTATCAGCTAGCTGACATAGGTTACTGCTGATTCCTTCAGTCACTGGTGTATCAGCTAGCTGACATAGGTTACTGCTGATTCCTTCAGTCATTGGTGTATCAGCTAGCTGACATAGGTTACTGCTGATTCCTTCAGTCACTGGTGTATCAGCTAGCTGACATAGGTTACTGTACTGCTGATTCCTTCAGTCACTGGTGTATCAGCTAGCTGACATAGGTTACTGCTGATTCCTTCAGTCACTGGTGTATCAGCTAGCTGACATAGGTTACAGTGCTAATAGTCAAACGGCTGAATGCCGGAGTGGCGGGGAGGGACGGCGGGCAGGGGGAAAGGGAGGGAGGGGGGAAAGATTGAGGGGCTCAGTCGAAAGAAACGGACCAAACTGTGCAACTACTGATCTGACGGAATTTGTCTACAGCCTCGGCCACATTCGCTTCTGCGCACACGACGAGCCAGAACGGGGGTGTCAAGGGTCAATTCCTGGCCATGGTTTGAACCTCCTGAGCCTCCTGTACTAAGGCGCACAGATGACAGCAAACATGTGCCATACAGTCGCTACAGATGCCTCCTTCGATGTTCTTCATCTCCCGGATCTTGCCTCGGACGGCTATGCCCGCGCAAACGCCGAATCCACAAATGTCAGCCATACAGCAAAGGAAGCAGCTGTCGCCAACAGCCTCTGCGTTCTTGCCGAGCCGGTACGGGGGACAAAAACAAGACGTGATGCACAGGAAGATGTTGTCGAAGCAGCCCAAAAGCCCATGTTGCCACTGAGCCATGGTTCGGAACCGGTAGATGTAGATCTATCACAGAGCACAAAGTTTACAGGCTCAGACACGAGACGATGTAGATCTATTACAGAGCTCAAACTTTACAGACGCGAGATGATGTAGATCTATCACGGAGCACAAACTTTACAGGCTTAGACGCCAGATGATGTAGATCTATTACAGAGCACAAACTTTACAGGCTCAGACGCCAGATGATGTAGATCTATCACAGAGCACAAACTTTACAGGCTCAGACACGAGACGATGTAGATCTATTACAGAGCACAAATTTTACAGACGCGAGATGATGTAGATCTATCACAGAGCACAAACTTTACAGGCTCAGACGCCAGATGATGCAGATCTGTTACAGACCACAAACTTTACAGACGCCAGATGATGTAGATCTATCACAGAGCACAAAGTTTACAGGTTCAGGCGCGAGATGATGTAGATCTATTACAGAGCACAAACTTTACAGACGCCAGATGATGTAGATCTATCACAGAGCACAAACTTTACAGACGCCAGATGATGTAGATCTATCACAGAGCACAAACTTTACAGACGCGAGATGATGTAGATCTATCACGGAGTACAAACATTACAGGCTCCGACGCCAAATGATGTAGATCTATTACAGAGCACAAACTTTACAGACGCCAGATGATGTAGATCTATCACAGAGCACAAATGTTACAGGCTCAGACGCGAGACGATGTAGATCTATTACAAACAGTTACAGGCTCGACGCCAATGATGTAGATCTATTACAGAGCACAAATTTACAGACGCCAGATGATGTAGATCTATTACAGAGCACAAATGTTACAGGCTCAGACGCCAGATGATGTAGATCTATTACAGAGCACAAACTTTACAGACGCCAGATGATGTAGATCTATCACAGAGCACAAACTTTACAGGGGCGCCAGATGATGTAGATCTATCACAGAGCACAAACTTTACAGGCTCTACGCCAGATGATGTAGATCTATTACAGAGCACAAACTTTACAGGCTCTACGCCAGATGATGTAGATCTATTACAGAGCACAAACTTTACAGGCTCAGACGCCAGATGATGTAGATCTATCACAGAGCACAAACTTTACAGGCTCAGACGCCAGATGATGTAGATCTATCACAGAGCACAAACTTTACAGGCTTTTACGCCAGACGATGTAGATCTATTACAGACCACAAACTTTACAGGACGCCAAATGATGTAGATCTATTACAGAGCACAAACGTTACAGGCTCCGACGCCAGATGATGTAGATCTATTACAGAGCACAAACTTTACAGACGCCAGATGATGTAGATCTATCACAGAGCACAAACTTTACAGGCTCTGACGCCAGATGATGTAGATCTATTATAGAGCACAAACTTTACAGGCTCTACGCCAGATGATGTAGATCTGTTACAGAGCACAAACTTTACAGGCTCTGACGCCAGATGATGTAGATCTATTACAGAGCACAAACTTTACAGGCTCAGACGCCAGATGATGTAGATCTATTACAGAGCACAAACTTTACAGGCTCTACGCCAGATGATGTAGATCTATCACAGAGCACAAACTTTACAGGCTCTACGCCAGATGATGTAGATCTATCACAGAGCACAAACTTTACAGGTTCAGGCGCGAGACGATGTAGATCTGTTACAGACCACAAACTTTACAGACGCCAAACGATGTAGATCTATTACAGAGCACAAACGTTACAGGCTCCGACGCCAGATGATGTAGATCTATTACAGAGCACAAACGTTACAGGCTCAGACGCCAGATGATGTAGATCTATTACAGAGCACAAACTTTACAGGCTCAGACGCGAGACGGCCAGAAGATCTAAGAGTTCTTGCTTGGCTGCCAACGAGTAGCAATTTAGATGTGCGCGATTATTAAACTGACGGTTTAAACGGTGGCCCTGTCTGTATACAGACTGCAACCTGTACAATAGATCCTTGAGCTCTCTATACTGTTATGCAAGCAGTGTTTCTTTCGGGGAGTACGACGTGGGGAGTATGACGTGTGAGTGACGTGCAATCAAAGGCTCGCGTTCTCTAATTCCAATAGGAATTACGCGGGCAGTGTCGGGGTATGGTTAAAGGAGCTAACCTTCTCAGATTCGAATGGAAAATAACCTCTCCACTACTTGGAACAGGTGAACAGAACATGACCCCACTGAAAAGAAAAATGAAGAAAAAAACAGAAAAGAAAAAAAGAGCGATTGAAATTATCGGCGATTTAAATATCGATTTTATAAGCTAGGTAGCACTACCAACCTTGTAGATATTTTTGTTGTTGCTTTTTTGTTTTAGTTTTATTATTGATGTTGCTGGTTTGTTCGGTACAATACAACTTTATTGCCAAGTGTCAATACACTTGCGCTAGGGATGTTCTGTGGTGCCAAGTACACTCAGCCACCCAAACTGTTAGTAATGATCAACATTCATCAGTCAAACCGCCAAATCCTGCTACTGCCAGCTCCGTCGAATTAGTTCTGTCCGGAAGTATCTTTCCACCGAGGCTGCAGTGAACCTGGTCACCTCAGTCATTCTGTCACGCCTTGACTACTGCAATTCTCTCCTTTCTGGCCTGCCTGCTTCTTCTGTCCAAAGCCTTCGTCGATTACAGAACTGTGCTGTTCGCCTCACACTGATTGATTAATTGATGATCGCTTATATAGCGCTACTCTCCGCGCTATGTGTTGTTGTTGTTATTATTATATTATATTTTATTTTTATTCATTTTTTTATATTTTTCACTGAGGCTGTATTTGTCTATAGCTTTCTGTAATAATATTTCACTGGGAATGTCTTGGTTATTAGTAGTACTGTAGCAACGGCAGATATGTGAGTCGGCCTTTGTGCTAATATCTTCACCGTTAAGAAATAAAGTTCAATCAATCTCTTGAGCAGACTCACTCGCCATGTGATTCTACATGAGTGACTAGCTTTTTATAGCGCGTTTTTGATATCCACCGAAGTGGTGTACTTAAGCGCTGCCATGGCTGGTGCCACTTGAAACTGCTGCCGTCTCGGCGAGAGTTCTGTGTACACCATGCACCATGTCACTTCATGCAAAACCACACACGTAAGGTGCATGCGTGTTTAGCTGTAACCTGCCACCTACACTTTTGGCAGAATGACCGGGATATTTTACGTGCTACTGCCGTAACACGGGGGTGGAACGGATACCGAAATAAGAGTCAGCACAGAAAGTCGACCCTGGAGAGGAAAAGTCTCCCGCCGCTCCTCAGCAGGGATTCGAACCCGCGACCTTTCTATCACGAGCCCGGCGCTCTAACCACTGAGCCATCCCCGCCCCGCATCCAATGGGAGAGACACGATCGAGCGTGGTCCCCACATGAATGGGTGACCGTTATGTGGCACGCTTTGCACCTGCCCTCAGATTTTCCTGCAGTCAAATTCTGTGCCGACTCTACAAGTCCTTCGGATGAGACTATAAACCGAGTTTAGCGGCGCGCGATTATTGAACTGACGGTTTAAACGGTGGCCCTGTCTGTGTACAGACTGCAACCTGTACAATAGATCCTTGAGCTCTGTATACTGTTATGCAAGCAGTGTTTCTTTCGGGGAGTACGACGTGGGGAGTATGACGTGTGAGTGACGTGCATATATATATACGCTTGCAAAAAGATCGCATGCGCACGTTACAGATGCCGTAAGCCCATGTTAGAGTTCGGTGGATTATGGCATGCACTTAGAAGCGTCAGTCTTCATAATGTTGAAGTTGGACACTATACGGAAGAAGAAGATGGGATCTTTACGAAGGGGATCTAAACGGTTAAAAAGAACGCCATAATTTACATTCCATCCCACCGGACAGCATATAATAGACAGATGACTTTCTTTCCTAGGACCATCCCAGAGTCGAACATTCTTCCTCAAGAAGTGACCACAGCACCCACTCCTGGCTCCGTCGCGACCAGGGTGTGCTCTCTACTAGGTCTCTAGCAAGGATTAACGAAAAGCGGGTAAGTGAAGGCTGAAGTTGTGCCGGTCGGGGTTCGTCCCCGGGGACCGCTACAGTAGCCGGATTGGTCTAGCCGGATACCCCAAAGTAGTTAATACACAGCACCCACTCTCCTGTCTAAATTTGTTCTTTCTTTCTTTCTTTCTTTCTTTCTTTCATTTCCGTTGCAATCGCTGTCTGGTTTTATATGTGTTGTTGTTGTTATTATTATTATTATTTTATTAATTGTTCTTTTTATTTTTACTGATGCTGTATTTGTCTATAGCCTTCTGTAATAATATTTAACTGTGAATGTCTTGGTTATTAGTAGTACTGTAGCAACGGCAGATATGTGAGTCGGCCTTTGTGCTAATATCTTCACCGTTGAGAAATAAAGTTCAATCAATCAATCCAAAAAAATCAATCATTCTTTCTCCATTTCTTTCTCTTTCTTTTTGTGATACCAATTTATAGGACTCTGCAGCCCCCCCAAAATAATAAGAAGAAGAATAATAAATAATAATTCTTATAAAGCGCTATTCTTTAGCCAGAGTTAAACTCACTGCAGCAAAATCTCCGAGCAATTTTCTGCTCATAGGAAGGTGACTGCATGCCTAACACAAAGAAGAGGACAAACCAAAACATGGGCGATTTTTCGGGGTAAGCCGCCTTTTCGAAGCTAAACTTCTCGTGTGTCTGGAGCAGGTTAAACGAACATGATCCTCGTTAACCATTTTGTGACAAAACGTGTCGTCGCGCGTTGGTTTTACAACGATTTTATAAGAGGACTTTCCCCAGACACCGTAACAAATGCTGGTTTCACGAGCTCTTTCCCGCGGTTTAGTATGACATCATTGAGAGAATACCGGAACTTCTCAGTTTTGTGTACATGGCACGTATAGATTATTTTGGTCAATGTTTATTTTTTTTAATCTGGACAGTGTGCTTGAAATAATTTCATTTTCCTAACGTTTTCATGGGCAAAAGCGTAAAATACACGGAAATGAATTGATATTGTTTGAAATTGCCAAGACGAACAAGAAATGATGGCAAAATCATTTTTAGCGTCATTACGATATTATAATTTAGAAAGGAGAAGAAAGGAAAAAATGGTTCTAGAAATAGTTACTGCTGGTAAGAATGACAAAACTGAAAAGAATTAATAGGAATATGTACACAACAAGAGAACACGGGACGTGACACGTATCTTGTTTTAAGTCCCACCTTCTTTTATATTAACAAATAATAAATGCATTCTTTCATGTGCTATTATATGGAGCAAATAGGCCATTGAACGAAAGCAACGAAGAATTGAGAATGAAACAGTGGTGATTATATTTTCATAGTTCTTTTCCTTTTTTTTCAAGATTATGCAATCAACGCAGAGATAGACTTGGAGTTACTAATTATTCGGAGAACCGAAATAAAAAGAATGCTTAGCTCGATTGGCCAGAGACCGGCAATACAGATACAGGTCGCGGCTGGAAAACCTGGGTGACCAGGTGGAGAGGTGGAGATAGAACTGTGCACAAGTTTAGGTTTCTGCGATAGGAAACTGGCAAAGTAGTTATTGGACACGTAAAATGAACAGTTCCTGATACTGCCTTTTTCACTGATAACAGTAGTCTAAGTAAACATGGTGCTTAACGGCCACAGAAACCGTAAGGCTTATTAGGGACGGGGAGAAGGGGGGAAGGGGGTACAGAGGTGGGGGGAGAGGGAGATTATATACCTATCGCTACTCTGTCACCACCAGAATGACTTCTGCATTAAGGTGGGCAGTGATGAAAGCCATTTTAATGTTTCAATAATTATGAGGAACAAAGTCACAAGACAGTGTCCACAGACCACAATTTTTGAAGAGGAAGGAGAGCCGAAGCGGATTCGAACCGAGGTCCCTCTGCCTAACGCCTTACCGCTGGGCCAAACCGGCTCGCTGGAGCAGTTTACCGGAACCATATGTTTAAATAATCTACTACTACTTGTTTGCGTAACGTGTGTGTTTCTGGCGTGCCAACGGCCGGTAGGATTTTCTTTTCTTTTCTTTTTTATTATTATTATTATTATTATTATTATTATTATTATTATTATTATTATTATTATTATCCTCATCCTCATTATCCTCATCATGATAGCATCATCATTATTATGATTAGAAAATGGTGTCAGATTTTTTTTTAAAGGCTACATATTAAACAGCATATTTACAGCCATGTAAGGCCTAAACAGACAACAGCCAAGTGACAGCCATGTATGGTTACAGTCTTTCAGTCATTCCACCTGGTTTCCTGCTGCCGAGCTTATCAGTCAAGCGTACCATTCCATGTCTCTTGTCCCTAATATGCTTTTAGCATCTGAGGACATGAAGCAAAAACTCTTCCATGTCTTAGCCACAGTCCTTTCACGCGAATGTTGTGGATGGTGTGGCCGGTTTGGCTGAAGTGATTAGCAACAGGTTTGTCTCACCGGCGTTTAATGTCCGCAAGGCGTTCTTTGAAGCGGGAGTCAGGGGTGCGTCCACTGGGTTTCACCGATGCAGAGTTGAGCGCCTCTGGTCCAGTGAATGACGTATTCGATTAATGTTGTACGTCAAGCAGTTCAACTGTTTCGTGATGCTCATCCAGGACTTGGGAGCAGTAACGTTGGTGTTGGTGCTGATGGAAGGACATGTTCCACATTTTTGCTGGATTGCATGGAGTGGTCCCTGGTGTTCTTGGGGCTGGTTGACGCAGCTTCGATCGCACCAGCATGTCACGGATGTTGGTGTCGCGTTTGTATGCGATCAGTGATGGCTGCCTGAAGAGCTTAAATTGCTGCTTCGGCGCGTGACTGCAAAAGACTCCAATCAGAGTGGATGACTTTTTGTACACGGTTGGAGGACGGGTGTACTCCAATTTTCTCATTCATCCACTAAGGTTGGTGGACGGGTGTACTCCGATTTTCACATTCATCCACTAAGGTTGGTGGACGAGTGTACTCCGATTTTCTCATTCATCCACTAAGGTTGGTGGACGAGTGTACTCCGACGTTCCCATTCATCCCCCAAGGTTGGAGGACGGGTGTACTCCGATTTTCGCATTCATCCACTAAGGTTGGTGGACGGGTGTACTCCGATTTTCTCATTCATCCACTAAGGTTGGTGGACGAGTGTACTCCGACGTTCCCATTCATCCCCTAAGGTTGGAGGACGAGTGTACTCCGATTTTCCCATTCATCCACTAAGATGTTTGGAACTTGAAGCCGTCTTCTTTTTCCAAGGTCGGAAACCCCCTTCCCCCCACACCCCAGAGAAACAAACAGTGAGATTCAACACACATGCAGAAAGACAGTAGCAAACAGAGACGAGCGAGGGGACATTAACGGATGGTCCGGACCAACGGATAGCAGCAAACGGAAACAGACAAACTAATAATTATAATTATAGTCTGGCCACATTCGGTTTCCTCGTAGTACCAGGAAATGATTCATACTTAATACCACCACGCGGTGTACATGTCACAGTCTGCTTACATACTTCCTTCTTCCCAGCTTTCAGTATCATCACAATGGAGTGTGCGTTTCTTTTTTATTTTTTCCTGTTTTTTTTAGGGGGTTTGGGGTTGGAGGGGTCTGTGTTCTACATGCTGGGGAGTTGAAGGGCAGATGTAGAATACAGAAAAGGAGATTGTGTCGCGAGGCAAATTTGCCTTGAGACAGGATAGTAGAACCAAGAGTTAGATGACATCAGTGATCAATAGTCATATACCATTTATATCACGACAACAGTTAGATGACATCAGTGATCAATAGTCATATGCCATTTATATCACGTCAACAGTTAGATCACATCAGTTACCAATAGTCATATACCATTTATATCACGTCAACAGTTAGATAACATCAGTGATCAATAGTCATATACCATTTATATCACGACAACAGTTAGATCACATCAGTGATCAATAGTCATATACCATTTATATCACGACAACAGTTAGATGACATCAGTGATCAATAGTCATGTACCATTTATATCACGTCAACAGTTAGATCACATCAGTAATCAATAGTCTAATACCATTTATATCACGTCAACAGTTAGATCACATCAGTGATCAATAGTCATATGCCATTTATATCACGACAACAGTTAGATGACATCAGTGATCAATGGTCATGTACCATTTATATCACGTCAACAGTTAGATCACATCCGTAATCAATAGTCTAATACCATTTATATCAAGTCAACAGTTAGATCACATCAGTTACCAATAGTCATATACCATTTATATCACGTCAACAGTTAGATGACATCAGTGATCAATAGTCATATGCCATTTATATCACGTCAACAGTTAGATGACATCAGTTACCAATAGTCATATACCATTTATATCACGTCAACGGTTAGATGACATCAGTGATCAATAGTCATGTACCATTTATATCACGTCAACAGTTAGATCACATCAACGGTTAGATGACATCAGTGATCAATAGTCATGTACCATTTATATCACGTCAACAGTTAGATCACATCAGTAATCAATAGTCTAATACCATTTATATCACGTCAACAGTTAGATCACATCAGTTACCAATAGTAATATACCATTTATATCACGTCAACAGTTAGATGACATCAGTGATCAATAGTCATATGCCATTTATATCACGTCAACAGTTAGATCACATCAGTGATCAATAGTCATATGCCATTTATATCACGTCAACAGTTAGATCACATCAGTTACCAATAGTCATATACCATTTATATCACGTCAACAGTTACATGACATCAG
>JABMCL010002025.1:977500-980000 GCA_018857735.1 Alviniconcha marisindica | reverse complement strand
CCTGTTTTATTTAAATAATGATTGTGGTATTAGTACGCACTGCGCGCTCTTAGACTGTGAATCTCTTACACGTGTGTAAATTTTTATTTCTTTGCTGATGTTATTTGTGTGGGGCATCCACGTCTTCCTTAAAAGGAATAAAGAAGTTAAAAGGAATAAAGAAGTTAAAAGGAATAAAGAAGTACTTGACTTGACATGAAAGATATAAAAGCTAGTGGAAGTATCTAGTGTTTAGTTTGCGTGTGGCCGTTTGCTTATTTTTTTGGACTCGGTGACTAATATGTACAGGTTTAAATTGTGTACAATTCATGTAGACAACAACCTAACCGAAACATAGGCCTATCTGTCATCAAGTTTAGCAAACATTGTGCACTGATATGTATTCGATTAAACAGTTGTATACCACGCGGTCAAAAACGTCTTTTCTCTGTGACTGTCTTCAGCTTTACACACCCTCCCGTGCTCTCCGCTCTGCAAATGATATTCTCAGCCTCAGATTTTCGTCTAATTAAGTGAGTGGACCTGGATAGTATTTACTGACTTTTTATGTACTTTTGATTATTTGTCAAAGGCAGACAACTGAGTTGGATTAATACAAATATTATTGTATTGTATTGTATGTCTTACGTCAGCCGTTTGTTGCTGACATCATAGGGGGAAGACCGTTACACTAAACCGGGAAAGCGTTAGCGGCGTTGCTCAGAACCCAGCAAGTCAACGCTACTTTAAAACTGTCAGTGTGTTGACGTGCAGATAGCATTGCCTTGATTTTATCCCCTTCACTGACCCAGTCTGTAAAATTTCCGGGCTGAAAGATGCACGGACGTGCCTGCAAACAGTATATTTTCCGGTCCTGTAACACATCCACTTTCCATGCTGTTCGTTTTGATGAAAATCCTTTCTTATGCCAGTGCGAAAAAGAAGACAAAAAGGCTTAGGGGTTTCAGATTTGTCAAATTTTATGGGTTGTTTTTAAGTGATATTATGGCAGTGAAGCGGTTAACACGCTGTCAGTCAACCCTGTGTCCGAATTTTCAATGGTGTATTATTATAACTGGGTAAAGAACGCTCTCAGCCTTTATATCTATTATCAGCATAAAATGTTATTTTTGTCACATCAGGTGCCTGTGGATAGATGATCGCGGGAGTCTGTCACTTTTCATGCAGATAAGTCATCGTGACAACCCAAAGCAAACCGAATACAGTAAACGAAAAAAGGCTCATCACCGGTCATGGGTTATTATCCAAATCAAACTGACCCAAAGCAAACCGAAAGCAGTAGACTTTAGCTCTCAACGCTACAAGAACAAAAAAAGGCCCATCACCTGTCACGGGTTATTACCCAAAGCAAACTGACCCAAAGCAAACCGAAAACAGTAGACCTTACCTTTCAACGCTACAACAACAAAAACGAAACAAAAAAGTCCAACTTTCATTTGTTGACTGGGCGTAAAACACCAAGTTACTCACTCCAACTTTCACGCACATTTTCCTGCCAAACCTCCGAAAACACAAACACTCACTGCATCTGGCGATAGTTTCCATGGGAGCAGCTAGCAAAAGCGCCACCCCGAGCAGAAGTGTTTTGGAAGGGCACACTCCACGAGTGAAGAGTTCGTCCTTCCTACCCGCCATCTTGAAGCCTTGCGATCATGCAGTATGTGGTTTGCGGTACGGGTGTCTCAGCGGGCAGGTTTCGTCTGCTTTACCTGTGTGAGCTGACAAGAGTTCGGTGCGTGGCCTAGACCTACTTGGTTGGGATCAGCGTTTTCAACTGTGACGGTACACGCGGTCTCGCGTTGCGGGGCTCTGTGACTCGGTCCTGACGCACACAGTCATTCTGTGATACCCCGTCTGCTGTGTACATGTACTGTTTTGTAGAGTTGAGTGTGTGTGTGTGTGTGTGTGTGTGTGTGTGTGTGTGGTGTGTGTGTGTGTGTGTGTGCGCACGTGCGTGAGTGTGTGTGTGTGTGCTTGCGTGTGTTTGTGTGCGTGCGTGTGTGTGTGCGTGCGTGCGTGCGCGCGCGTGTGTGTGTGTGTGAGTGTGTGCGCGCGCGCGCTTGCGTGCGTTTGTATTTATGTGTCTGAATGCCTATCTGTATGTTTGCTTATCAGATAATAATAATAATAATAATGTACATTTATCATGCGCTCATCGACGCCCTGATCGGCTCTCACATGATACATATTAACCTAAATATGATATTCTACAAACATGTAGAGCACAGTCCTACCAAAACAATTTACATTATTTAAAAACAAAACGAAAACGCAGATTCAATAGATGCACCATGGTACGTTAAAATCCAAGAACTAATTAACTCTTACGACTTCCTATGATCTCCGTGTTTTTCTTTCCTCTTCGTTGTTATTTTTCCCAAATCTTCTTTGTTGTATTATATTTTTGATTTTTAAAAACACTGGGGCTCGTTCTAAGGACAATTTGTTGTTGCTGTTTTGGTTTGGTTGTTGTCGTTTTGCCGCTGAATGTCTTCAATGG
>JABMCL010002025.1:962500-965000 GCA_018857735.1 Alviniconcha marisindica | reverse complement strand
CCAAGAACTTCAGCATACTGGAGCCACGGTTTCCCAAAGGTCAAAACGGTCCTGCCAAATTGCCGTTAGCCTTTGATCTCCCTAAAGAGCAAGGACGCCGACAGAGACTGCGCTTTGTCTGTATCGTCACCGGCTTCACATCTTATGACATTTTGAAGGAAATATCTTATAGCTTCGAGTACAAACCCTCAGGTAAACGTGTCTCACAAGAATCGTGGTATACATACATGTGTGTCCATAACCAGACCTTTGTGTAACTGCTTAAAATCACGGACAGGAGGACGCGTGGCCCAGCGGGAAAGACACAGGACTTGAACTAGAGAGGTAGAGGGATTCAAATAGTGGTTCGTGTCTCATAGTGTTGGGATCAATGTTTAGTGCGGTGGATGGGAGCGTGCACTCGGGGCTTGTCCACCTTCAGGACAAGATTTTGCGCTGTATAAATATTTTAACCCCTTAACTGCCATGATGTCGCTTGAAAATGGCCAATAAAAAGGCGAAATTTGAAACCCTTAAGCCATCCTGTTTTCTTTTTCGCACTGGCATGTGAAAGGACTACCATCGAAACCTATAGTATTGAAAGTAGATGTTAAAGGACCGGAAAATATACTGTTTGCAGGCGCGTTCTTGCGTCATTCAGCCCGGAAATTTTACAGGCTGGGGCAGTTAAGGGGTTAATTGTTATCATAGACATGACTAGATGAATCAGTGACCCAAAGACTATTTCGTGTTCTTTCTTCTTGTTCTTCCATTAGGAGAGCCCACAATTCACATTTTAATTCTTCTTCTGCTATCATGCGTTACATGTGTTTCCCTGCCACCGATCGTTAGAGTTCCCTTGTCGAAAAAGATGGACCGGGGATCTTTAACGTTCACATCGTTAGAGCTTCCCTTGTCGAAAAAGATGGACCGGGGATCTTTAACGTTCACATCGTTAGAGCTTCCCTTGTCGAAAAAGATGGACCGGGGATCTTTAACGTTCACAACATTAGAGCTTCCTTGGTCGAAAAAGATGGACCGAAGATCTTTAACGTGCACATCGTTAGAGCTTCCCTTGTCGAAAAAGATGGACCGGGGATCTTTAACGTTCACAACGTTAGAGCTTCCCTTGTCGAAAAAGATGGACCGGGGATCTTTAACGTTCACAACGTTAGAGCTTCCCTTGTCGAAAAAGATGGACAGAGGATCTTTAACTGGAACATCGATAGAGCTTTCCTTGTCGAAAAAGATAGACCGGGGATCTTTAACGTGCACAACGATAAGAGTGCGTGCCGTGAAACGAAGGCGAGACAGGCGCTGACGGGTCTGCACAAAATAATGTTGACTCGGAAGAAGTGTCGAGCGGTTCTTCGACCTAAGATTCGAACCTTAGCCACTGGGTTTGCTGCCCAGCGCGTTAACCATCCAGCCACCAACTGAGTGAGGAGGGTGGAACGTAGTGCCTGTGGCTTGACTGTCAGCTCTCGGAATAATCCGGAAGAGAGCATGTGTGACTGCTTCCTTTTCCATTGTCAGCTTTTTCGGGTCTTAACCCCTTCACTGTCCAAGGCTGTAACATTTCCGGGCTGAAAGATGCACGGAAGTGCCTGCAAACATTATATGTTCCGGTCCTATAACACATCCACTTTCACTGCTTGCGTTTCGGTAAAACTCCGTTCACATGCCAATGCGAAACAGAAGACGAAAAGGATTAAAGGTTTCAAATTTCGGTCTTTTATTGGTCGCTTTCAAGTGACATCGTGGCAGTGAATGGGTTAATGTGCTCGGATGTCAATCGACATACTAGGATCCAGACACATAAAAGGTTCAAAAGAACGCTATTTATTAGGACAAAACACAACCTGCGAATTGTGGGGGTAATTCTCTCTCTCTCTCTCTCTCTCTCTCTCTCTCTCTCTCTCTCTCTCTCTCTCTCTCTCTCTCTCTCTCTCTCTCTCTCTCTCTCTCTCTCTCTCTCTCTCTCTCTCTCTCTCTCTCTCTCTCTCTCTCTCTCTCTCTCTCTCTCTCTCTCTCTCACACACACACACACACACACACACACACACGCACACACACACGCACACACACTACAAATATATGCATTAGTGGTGATAGTGGTAGAATGAGAAGGAAAAAAACGACAGATCAGTATGCAGAAAAGAAGAGGTTGGTTTTCGGTTTTGACTTAAAAGACGATTTTGAGTATTTTGAAAAGAGACGAATGGATCTGCTTGTGTGTAATAAATGTTTGACACGGGTCTGTACTGTGTCACGTCTTTCGTTTACTCTCCATCTCGACCTTTACATAACAGGACGATTTTCTATAACTTTCAATTTGTTGGAGTTCCATTTTCACATTACACTATTTTTGTCCACTGCCACAGATTACTATACTACCACCACCACCACAACAACAACAACAGCTACTACTACTACTACTGCTACTACTACTACAACGTCGCAGCCATCGACAAGGACGAAGACAATGAATGAAGGCTTGACGGTGAATCAGAAGGAGCTA
>JABMCL010002025.1:947500-957500 GCA_018857735.1 Alviniconcha marisindica | reverse complement strand
TCTCTCTCTCTCTCTCTCTTCTTCTTCTTCTTCTTCTTCTTCTTCGTCTTCTTCTTCTTCGTCGTCTTCTTCTTCTTCTTCTTCGTCTTCTTCTTCGTCTTCTTCTTCTTCGTCTTCTTCGTCTTCTTCTTCGTCTTCTCTTCTTCTTCTTCTTCTTCTTCTTCTTCTTCTTCTCTTCTTCTTCTTCTTCTTCTTCTTCTTCGTCTTCTTCTTCTTCTTCTTCTTCTTCTTCTTCTTCTTCTTCTTCTTCTTCTTCGTCTTCTTCTCCTTCTTCTTCTTCTTCTTCTCCTCGCACTGATATAACTGTAATGGTAGACTGGTCGTAAAACACCAAGTTATTTACTTACTTACTTTTATTCTCCTTTTTTTTTTTTCTTTTTTTTTTTTTGTTGGCAGAAGTCGGTCCATACGATTTTATGAGACAGCTGCTGGAGGTTGTGACGTCACAGAACCGTGGGGGTCCCCGGCACGTCACACCTTCAACTTCCTTCCGCTCGTTACGTCAGACAGGCGGCAGCGCCCCAAGTGGCCCCTACGCCGAGTGCGTCTTCTCCGCTTCGTCCATCAGCACCCTCGCCCACCCTCCGCTCCAAAACCGGGGTGTCGCGGGCGCAGAAATATCGCGTGACGTCAGCGGACACGTGACACACAGGAATGACGTCGTTGACGGAGGTGACGTCACGGAAGACGCCAATCAGAATTCCTTTTCACCAGTGCGCGGCCGACGACATCGGGAACAGCCGCTTTCAAAGGGCAGCGATCTAAAGAGGCAGGTAGCCCCATGCTCCCCACACTGCTCTCCGCCCTTGACGAGATCCACGTGGGACCGGAAGCCTCGTCCTGACTCGCCGCTTCAAGTTCAGATCTCGCCAGTCACCTCCCCGAACCAACGTCGCTCGCTCTCACCTCCGTCACCGACACTGCAGCGTCTCCCCAAACCGCCCCGTCCGCCACGCGCATTTCCAGGAGAGGAGGAAGAGAAGGAGGATGGACAGCAGTCGTCAGAGTCAGGATCATGGGGAACCAGCTGGGAGGAAGAGGAGGAGGAGGAGGAGGAGGTGGCGTCTCCAGAGACAGCCAGGGAGGCGGAGGCTGGTGTCCTCAAACGTAACCACCTTGATGTGCTGGAAGAGAGTCCTGTCAGGTTGCAAGGGAGTCCTGTGAGGCTGCAAGAGAGTCCTGTGGTGCTGCAGAAGAGTCCTGTCAGGTTGCAAGGGAGTCCTGTGAGGCTGCAAGAGAATCGTGTCAGCTTGCAAGAGAGTCCTGTCAGGTTGCAAGGGAGTCCTGCGAGGCTGCAAGAGAGTCGTGTGGTGCTGCAGAAGAGTCGTGTCAGGCTGCAAAAGAGTCCTGTCAGGTTGCAAGAGAGTTCTGTCAGGCTGCAAGAGGGTGCTGTGAGTATTCGGGGAGGACAGGTTCGGTTGTCTGACCAACATGTTGACCCCACGTACTTGACTCTGGTTTAGCTTGTCTGTCTAGGAGACTGGGGGCGTCCTGACTTCAGTCTGCTGACAAAGTGTGCCGATCACTCTACCACTCATTGGAGAGTGTTCGTTTTCCTCTGTTGACAAAGTGTGTTGATCATTCTGCAACACTGGAGAGTGTTCGTTTTCCTCTGTTGACAAAGTGTGTTGATCATTCTGCAACACTGGAGAGTGTTCGTTTTCCTCTGTTGACAAAGTGTGTTGATCATTCTGCAACACTGGAGAGTGTTCGTGTTACTCTGTTGACAAAGTGTGTTGATCATTCTGCAACACTGGAGAGTGTTCGTTTTCCTCTGTTGACAAAGTGTGTTGATCATTCTGCAACACTGGAGAGTGTTCGTTTTCCTCTGTTGACAAAGTGTGTTGATCATTCTGCAACACTGGAGAGTGTTCGTGTTACTCTGTTGACAAAGTGTGTTGATCAGAATCAACAAACAAGGGAATTAATTAGCGCTCAAAATACGTAATGCAAGTACAACAACAAAGACCTTAGTCGCCTAATGTGACTCTCACCTGGAATGCGTGTAAATACAAGGTATATAAACTCCACCAGAGGTACGTCTGTTGATTCTGCACAAGCGTTCTGGGCCTCGTTCTGTTTCAGATTGGTGACAAAAGTGTGTTCATTCTGCCACACGGGAGAGTATTCGTATTTCTGTGTTGACAAAGTGTGATCACTCTGCAACACGGGAGAGTATTCGTGTTACTCTGTTGACAAAGTGTGTTGATCATTCTGCCATACTGCAGAGTCTTAAATGCGTCTTAACATGTTGGAAAAGTGTGATGATCATTCTGCTATACTGCAGTCTTAAATGCGTCTTAACATGTTGGAAAAGTGTGTTGATCGTTCTGCCATACAGCAGAGTCTTAAATGCGTCTTAACATGTTGGAAAAGTGTGATGATCATTCTGCCATACTGCAGTCTTAAATGCGTCTTAACATGTTGGAAAAGTGTGTTGATCATTCTGCCATACTGCAGTCTTAAATGCGTCTTAACATGTTGGAAAAGTGTGTTGATCATTCTGCCATACTGCAGAGTCTTAAATGCGTCTTAACATGTTGGAAAAGTGTGTTGATCATTCTGCCATACTTCAAAGTCTTAAATGCGTCTTAACATGTTGGAAAAGTGTGTTGATCATTCTGTCATACTGCAGAGTCTTAAATGCGTCTTAACATGTTGGAAAAGTTTGTTGATCATTCTGCCATACTTCAGAGTCTTAAATGCGTCTTAACATGTTGGAAAAGTGTGTTGATCATTCTGCCATACTGCAGAGTCTTAAATACGTCTTAACATGTTGGAAAAGTGTGATGATCATTCTGCCATACTGCAGAGTCTTAAATGCGTCTTAACATGTTGGAAAAGTGTGTTGATCATTCTGCCATACTTCAGAGTCTTAAATGCGTCTTAATATGTTGGAAAAGCGTGATGATCATTCTGCCATACTGCAGAGTCTTAAATACGTCTTAACATGTTGGAAAAGTGTGTTGATCATTCTGCCATACTGCAGAGTCTTAAATGCATTTTAACATGTTGGAAAAGTGTGTTGATCATTCTGCCATACTGCAGAGTCTTAAATGCGTTTTAACATGTTGGAAAAGTGTGTTGATCATTCTGCCATACTGCAGAGTCTTAAATGCGTCTTAACATGTTGGAAAAATGTGTTGATCACTCAGCGACACTGGGGACCGTGTCTTCGTCTTACTCTGTTCACAAAGTATAAGGATCTCCCTGCCACACTGGAGAGTATTGACTTCAATCTGTTGACAACGTGTGTTGACCTCCTTGCCACACTGGAGAGTATTGACTTCAATCTGTTGACTACGTGTGTTGACCTCCGTGCCACACTGGAGAGTCTTGATTTCAATCTGTTGACAACGTGTGTTGACCTCCCTGCCACACTGGAGAGTACTGACTTCAATCTGTCGACAACGTGTGTTGACCTCCGTGCCACACTGGAGAGTATTGACTTCAGTCTGTTGACAACGTGTGTTGACCTCCCTGCCACACTGGAGAGTATTGACTTCAGTCTGTTGACAACGTGTGTTGACCTCCCTGCCACATTGGAGAGTATTGACTTCAGTCTGTTGACAACGTGTGTTGACCTCCGTGCCACACTGGCGAGTATTGACTTCAGTCTGTTGACAACGTGTGTTGATCTCTCTGCCACATTGGTGAGTCTTGACTTCAATCTGTTGACAAAGTGTGTTGTTATCTCTGCCACACTGGAGAGTATTCGTTTTACTCTGTTGACAAACTGTGTTGATCTCTCACACTGTAATGGAGAGTTTTAAATTCGTTTTAATATGTTTACCAAGTGTGTTGATCTTTTTGCCATACTGGAGAGTCCTCTCTTTAATCTGGTGGTGACAAAGAGTGTTGATAATTTTGCCATATAATGATTCCTCTGTTTATTCGGGTGACAAAGTGTGTTGATCTTTTTGCCATATAATGATTCCTCTGTTTATTCGGGTGACAAAGTGTGTTGATCTTTTTGCCATATAATGATTCCTCTGTTTATTCGGGTGACAAAGTGGTTTTTTTTTTTTTTTTGCCATATTGGAGAGTCCTCTCTTTAATCTGGTGACAAAGTGTGCTGAACATTTTGCCATACTAGAGAGACCTCTCTTTAATCTGGTGACAGTGTGTTGATCCTTTTGCCATACTAGATAGTCCTCTTTTTAATCAGGTACAAAGTTTTCTGATCTGTTTGCCATACTAGAGAGTCCTCTCTTTAATCTGGTGACAGTGTGTTGATCCTTTTGCCATACTAGAGAGTCCTCTTTTTAATCAGGTGACAAAGTTTTCTGATCTGTTTGCCATACTATAGAGTCCTCTCTTTAATCTGGTGACAAAGTGTGCTGATCTTTTTTTGCCATACTAGAGAGTCCTGTCTTTAATCTGATGATGACAAAGAGTGATTAGAAAATCGTGTGCAATAAAATATGATATGAGAATATGTTGAAAGTGTGCAGGGGGCTAAATCATTGTCACTAGTACTTATAACTAATAATTATGTACTTTACTTTTGTTTGGTTGGTTGCAATTTATAACCCCATCCGCCTATTTTTAATATTGTGCTGATGGTTTTTATTTATGTACATACTGTAAAGTGAGATGTACTCACTGCAGTTGGCGCGTTATAGAAATTTCATTATTATTGTTGTTGTTATCATTATTATGAATGTGTGGACGAGGAAATTATATTAACCTGTACATAATAATAAATAATCGATAGCTCTTGCACAGCGCAATCAATCAATATTTCAATCAATATTTTATTTTATGTCTGTTCACAGCAGTGTGATATTAGACCCCAAAAATCGTATATTAGAGAACAACAAAAACAACAAAACTTCTATATATTAGAAAGTTATACTAACTTACCAAAAGGAGTATGAATAACCAATTTAACAATAGAAGTTATAACTTCGGTATTATACAAAATATCTCTTACATTGTTACTAGCATCTTTGTACAGCGCAAATCGTTTTTAGAAACGTAGATATATACACTATCTGTGCTCATAAGAATTATTATTATTATTTATAATGCGCCTGTCCCAGTTCTACAAAAACGAGCTCCAAGCACAGTACAGTTTCACATATCAGACTCAATACATAGCTAAGAAATACATGCATTAAAAAGAAGAAGTGAGGAATAGCTAGTACACACCAATTACTCACAAATAGACACGTAGATATATACACTCTCTATGCACCATTCGCTCACATACATACACGTAGATATAGATAGATACATACATACATACATATAGGCACTATCTAGGCACATAGGAATAGATAGCACGTACAATTCACGCACACACAGACATGTAGATATATATACACTATCTATGCCTTTAGGAATAGCTAGTACACACCTTTCAAGATCACGCACATATAGACACGTACACATATACACTATCTATTCTCATAGGAATAGCTAGTATACACCGTTCACGCACATATAGACACGTAGATATATACACTATCTAAGCTCATAGAAATAGCTAGGACACATGATTCACGCACATAATTATAGACACGTAGATATATACACTAAGCTCATAGGAATAGCTAGCACACACCATTCACGCACATATAGACACGTAGATATATACACTATGTATGCTCCTAGGAATAGCTAGTACACACCATGCATTCACGCACATATAGACACGTAGATATATACACTATGTATGTTCCTAGGAATAGCTAGTACACACCATGCATTCACGCACATATAGACACGTTGATGTATACACTATCTAAGCTTTTAGGAATAGCTAGTACACACCGTTCACGCACATATAGACACGTAGATCTATACACTATCTAAGCTCTTAGGAATAGCTAGTACGCACCATTCACGCACATATAGACACGTTGTATACACTATCTAAGCTCTTAGGAATAGCTAGTACACACCATGCATTCACGCACATATAGACACGTTGATGTATACACTATTTATACTCCTAGGAATGATCTACCTAGCTTTGTAAAAAGGTTTGTGTAAACAGGGTAACCTTGAGCTGGGTTTTGAAATCAGAGTGGGGAGATTTCGCTGACTGAATTAGTCTTCCCTATGCTTTCCGTGCAATTCTTACAGCAAAACGTGCCTGCTAAAGATTTTGTAGTTGTTGTTTTTAAAAAAAAAATACTTCGCTCTTGATAACGTAATGTAAAAGAGTACAGACCTGTAAAGCGCGTACACCCAACGTGTCCCCGAAGCGCACGAGTGACATGTTGACCTTGTGTGGACGAGTGCTGGTGTGGTTACATTGATTGTCGTCTGTACGTGTTACAGTAATTAATGAGAGAGACAGACAGACAGACATAGAGACAGAGACAGGGAGACAGAGACAGACAGACAGACAGACAGACAGACATAGATACAGAGACAGGGAGACACAGAGAGAGAGACAGACAGACAGACACACAGACAGACAGACAATCAGATAGACAGACGGGCAGACATAGAGACAGGGAGACAGAGAGAGAGAGACAGACAGACAGACACACAGACAGACAGACAATCAGATAGACAGACGGGCAGACAGAGAGAGAGAGAGACAGAGACAGAGACACAGAGAAACAGAGAGAGAGAGAGAGATTTTGTTTATTTTAATTTCATTAACGAAGGTAATGGAATAGTTAATAGTTAATACAATACTGTTTTACGTCCAGCCCTCGGGCAAATAATCCAAAACAAAATATAAACTCATAATTATTTTAAAAAATATATTGAGAGAGAGAGAGAGAGAGAGAGAGAGAGAAGAGAGAGAGAGAGAGAGAGAGAGAGAGAGAGAGAGAGAGAGCAATCATTAGAAAAAAGTGAGGAACCTTCACCACGTTATCCGCTGTGTGTATAGTGATACTGATTTATTTTCTTGTTCTTCACTTCTGTATATATTGCTACATTTGACTACTGTGTATAGTTGTACTTCCTTGGGTGGGGCGTGGGGTGGGGGTGGGAGGGGTTGTTTGTTTTATTGGTGTGAATGTCTTTGGTAGTTTTAGCTTGTGAGAGCCTATACTGGTAGGCACTGTGTGCATCTGGCGCTGTGATGTTTTTGTCTGGAGGTTTATATGTGCCAAATTTGTTGTTGTTGTTGTTGTTGTTGTTGTTGTTGTTGTTGCTGTTGTTGTTGCTGTTGTTGTTGTTTGTTTGTTTGTTTGATTATTTGATTGTTTGTTTGTTTGTTTGTTTGTTTGTTTGTTTGTTTGTTTGTTTGTTTGTTTTTTGTTTGTTTGGGTTGTTGGTTGTTGTTGTTGTGTGTGTGTTTTGGGGGTGTTTTTGTTGTTGCTGTTGTTGTTGTTTGTTTGTTTGGGTTGTTGGTTGTTTTGTTGTTGTAGTTGATGTGTTTTTTGTGTGTGTGGTTTTTTTGGGGTTTGGGGGGGTGGGTGGGGGGTGGGGGAGGGGTTTGGGGGGGGGGTGATGCTCGGAGTGTGGTGCTGTCTATGGCGCGCTTAGCAAGGGAACAAAGAGCAATACTTTGACTCCTATCTTCCCGGTATATACGCGTGTGTGTGTGTGTGTGTGTGTGTGTGTGTGTGTGTGTGTGTGTGTGTGTGTGTGTGTGTGTGTGTGTGTGTGTTGTGTGTGTGTGTGTGTGTGTGTGTGTGTGTGTGTGTGTGTGTGTGTGTGTGTGTGTGTTGTGTGTGTGTGTGTGTGTGTGTGTGTGTGTTGTGTGTGTGTGTGTGTGTGTGTGTGTGTGTGTGTGTGTGTGTGTGTGTGTGTGTGTGTGTGTGTGTGTGTTGTGTGTGTGTGTATGTGTGTGTGTGTGTGTGAATGTGATGTGTGTGTGTGTGTGTGTGTGTGTGTGTGTGTGTGTGTGTGTGTGTGTGTGTGTAGTAATCTTACTGGTACTTTATGAATAAGGTTTCCCTTTTTCACTCGCATTTGTGTGTTGGATTTGATATAAAACGTTTTATGTGAATAAAAGAACATTAAAAAATAAAATGTACGTCAAATTGTATTCCTGTCTTCATTGTCTGTTCTTTTATGAATGGGAAAGAAAAAGCTGCCCAGTGTGCCCCAGTCTACCCTACAGTTGAATTTATGACGAAAGAGCACCCTCGAGAAAAAGCAATACTCCTCAAAGACCGCTTCTCTCTCTCTCTCTCTCTCTCTCTCTCTCTCTCTCTCTCTCTCTCTCTCTCTCTCTCTCTCTCTCTCTCTCTCTCTCTCTCTCTCTCTCTCTCTCTCTCTGAGTCCTTTCCCTACCCATGCCAATAAGAGCCTGACCAAGGACTCCTTTTTCTTTTAACCCCTTCATTGCCCCAACCTGTAAAATGTCCGGCCGGAAACGATACACGGACACGCCTGCAAACAGTATTATTTCCGGTCCTAAAACACATCTACTTTCAATGCTATGTGTTTTTATGAAACTCCATTCACTGACATGCCGGTGCGAAAAACAAAACACAAAGGCTTAAGGGTTTCAAATGTAGCACTGTTATTGATCGTTTTTAAGTGGCATTATAGCAGTGAAGGGGATAATACTACGTTTGCTTGATATTAGGGTGGACGTGTTACAGAGGGGTTTCGCTGTATTGGCTTCAGTGAAGTGCTTTTACAGGTTCTCTCTCTCGTCTCTCTCTCTCTCTCTCTCTCTCTCTCTCTCTCTCTCTCTCTCTCTCTCTCTCTCTCTCTCTCTCTCTCTCTCTCTCTCTCTCTCTCTCTCTCTCTCTTTTAGTTTCCCTTTTGAGTCAACCGGTGTACGTAATTTTACATAGGCAAATGTATCCCGTAGGGTGAGGCTAGAGAATTGTATGGGTGTGTGGCAGTTGTCGTATAGGCGAATGTTCTTCCTTATACCGACTGACTCGTTAGTCAGTAGCGACCTTTTACGAAAAACGAGTCTTACCTAAAACTGAAAACAAAAACAAAACAAGATCCGCTCTGGAATCGCGACGACAGTTTCATACAGCACGTCTCACACGCAATCCTCTCACTCTACAGAAAGCAATTGTCAACGTATAATTGCATATATATCTCTCATGCAATCTTCTCCATAGAAAATATTTGTCAGTGTACAACTGTATATATCGCGTGACCCCCAGACAATTCTGCAGCTGGGGAACGCTATAGATCAGCTCAGTCCAAGATGGCATCTGTGCGCTCGGAGTAAAACAAAACAAACAAAAATCATACTAAACGCCTTCATATACACAAAACACTCGCAGTGACACTAACGGAAAAACGACTACCTAACCGTGGTACGGAGTTGCAACTGACTGAGTTGGTGCGAAACAGCACAACCTTGATGGTGCAAGACAGCAAACTATGAGCAGCTCGTCCCTGTGCTCCGATCGGCAAATACCGAAGAGACAGTAAAGTGAGTTAGTAAACATGGTGCTTAACGTCCACAGAAACCATAAGGCTTATTAGGGACGGGGAGAAGGTGTGGGAAGGGGGTATGGAGGTGGGGGGAAGAGGGAGATGATTATATACCTATCGCTACATTGCCACCACCAGAATGACACCTGCATTAAGATGGGCAGCGATGAGAGCCATTTTAATGTTTCATTAATTGTGAGGGACAAAGTCACAAGGCAGTGTCCACAAATCACAACCTGTGAAGAGAAAGGAGAGCCGAAGCGGGTTCGAACCGAGGTCCCTCCGCTTACCAGCCTAACGCCTTACCGCTGGGCCAAACCGGCTCACGAAGAGAGCGTCAGCCACCGCCATAACAGCAACGTTAAGGAGGCCAGTGCGGAGCAACTTGTGTACTCCGGAACTGGCTCTCTCTACAGCTGCACGGAACTGAGTCACTTTGACAGAGTGTGAATGCATGACCAGCTGTTGAAACTCGAAGCAAAAGGGATAGTCCAACTCACTACGAGAGCCCAGCTCCACGGCCCTCTTCTGATCTCTCCGGGGTTCGGTAAGACACACTGACCGCAGTTTGCGGACAGAATTATGTACTCGCGAGTTCATTTTACTGATGACCTCGCTTAACGGGCGTTCAGTCGTTTTAACGGTTTGAACAGTAATTAAGACACTAGTGCAT
>JABMCL010002025.1:932500-942500 GCA_018857735.1 Alviniconcha marisindica | reverse complement strand
TGACAGTGTAGCGATAGGTTATAATATCCCCTCCCTCCCCCCCCCCCCCCCCCCCCCCCCCCCCCCCTTCTGCTCATCCCTAATAAGCCTTGCGGTTTCTGTGGACGTTAAGCACCGTGTTTACTTTAATTCGCTGTTTGTGTCTCATAGTGTTGGGATCAGTGTCTAGAGAGCGAAAAGCCTGATCCCGGGCACATCAGGGTGGGTAGGCTACACATTAAAGGGGACACCACGCGAAGGGGTATCGCCGACAGGCCCTGTGCATGAAAATGGGGTTAAATCATAGAACCACAACAGTTTTTCAGTCCATTTCTGGTCTAGTTTGTTATTATTATTGTTGTTGTAGATGTGATGATGATGATGATGATGATGATGATGATGATGATGATGATGATGTTTTGTTCTGTTTTTAAAATTAGTTGGCGTTTAAAAGTCGCGAAAACGAGGCCGGCATGTCTCTGACGTCATGATCTGGCCGCCGTATGTGGCACAGATGTCTATAACGTCACGAGTCAACCATTTTCTGCTCTTTATTGCTAAAGAGCGAACCAGCATGGCTGCGCCCTGAGAGACTCATGTCTGAAGCACACGCAAAAGGCTACTTCTGTTGCATTATGATACTGATAGAAAAACCACACAAAATTTTTAATGGAAATATTGGCTCATTTTCTGTTAATACGTTTTCAAGCCAACTTACGCCTTTGCTTGGGGTCTCCTTTAATGGGTTCAGGGTGACAGGGGGGTGGGCGGAAGGGGGGTTGGGGGGGGGGGTATTAGAGGCGTGGCTGCAGCCAAATTCTGTTTAATTTCCACCAGTGTTGTGGACTAGTTATTAGGTAGCACGACTATCCACCAGCGTTGTGGACTAGACATGTTTTCGGGTAGCACGACTCTGTCGCTGCTTGCTTTCCTCGGGGACAGCTACGCGAAATTGCCATGCGAACGACTGCCTCCCAATGGGACTTTAAAGGAAACCCAAGGTGAAGACGGAACCTGACGTGAAAAATATGCAAGTAAAATTGTTTTTATCTGTAGGGTTCATTTGGTTGTTCTGTCAATATTTATATCAAAAGTTTGGGCTTTTTTTTCTTTTTCTTTTTTCTTTTTCGGTAAGTACGAGGTATTTGATCAAACGGATGTACATATCTTCTTCTTCTTCTTCTTCTTCTTCTGTTTTTTGTTGTTGTTGTTGTTGTTGTTGTTTTGTTTTTGTTGTTGTTGTTGTTTTTATTGAGATCTTGTTTTAGAATGCGAACCGTCCACCTTGTTTCAGACTTTGTTGTTGTTGTTGTTGTTTTGTTTTGTTTTGTTTTGTTTTGTTTTGTTTTGTTTTTGTTTCGTTTGTCTTTTGGATCGAGAGTGTGTTCTTTTTTACAATAAGGACGCTTATCTATAATTATTCATGTTTTGGAATACTTTCACATTACTGTACATTCTGTCCATTTGCACAGATTATTATACCAGTACCAGTACCAGTACCACAACAACAAAAACAACTACAACGACATCACATCCAACAACAACTACAACAGAAACTACAGCAGCAACAACGACAATAACGTCTCAGACAACAACAACAACAACAACAACAACAACAACGACATCGGAAAAGATCGGAGACTTGATGGGGGGTAAGAAGAAGCAAGGAGCAGGTAACGATGCCTTTTCAGCATAATACTTCTGTTGCAGCCAACAACTACAGTGGCAAAACACGGAAAACGTTCCGCTTTTACCAGTATCCGTTCCACTTCCATGTTACCACAGTGGCACGCGAAATATCGCCTGTCATTCTAGAAGCCAAAAGTGCAAGTGGCAGGGCACTATCATTGGCGGGAACTGCCACAAGTATCATTTTTGTCGTGACAAACATATTTTGTCGCGACAAACATAATTTTGTCGCGACGCGGCAAGCATACTTTTGTCGCAACAAAAGACGTGTTTTGTAGCGACAAAAATTATATTATACTTGTGGCAGCTCCCGCCAATGATAGGGCACACCTAAACACATATGCACCATGTGGCTTGGAATAAAGCGACACGGTAAACTGGTGCATGGTTGTGTGGTGTACCCAGAACGTGCAGCCAACGACCACAATGGCAAGACCCAGAAAACGGTCCACCGTTACCAATATCCGTCCCACACACGTGTTACCGCGGTGGCACGCGAAATATCGCCTGTGGATACACCTAAACACCTAAAGGCACCTTACGCATGTGGCTTGGAATGAAGTGACACGGTAAACTGGTGCATGGTTGTATGGAGTGCACAGAAGGTGCGCCGAGACGGCTGCAGTTTCACGTGGCACCAGCCATGTAACAACCATATCGCGCTCTAAATACACCACTTAGGACGGTATTAAAAAACGCGTTATAAAAAGCGACAGTCATTTATTCACAATCGCAAACAACAAGAGTGCAGTGAGTCTGCTCGAGAGCGGAGAATATCGCTGTATAAAAGCGATCGACATCAACAAAACGAACATAATAACATCAGAACCTGGTCTGGCTAGTGGTCTTATTCTCGGCTGATAAACACCGCTTGATTCCTCTTGCAGAACTGCTACAAAGGCAAGAGACGGAAAACGAACATAATGACACGAGAAAATGAGTTGGCCTAGTGGTCTGGTTTTCGGCTGAGTATGTCACATCTGTCCTGAAGAAACAGCACTTTTTTTCGTCTTGCAGAACGACTACAAAGGCGAGAGACGGAAAAAGAAAATGATGAGACCAGAAGATGAGCTGGCCCAGTGGTCTGGTTTACGGCTGAGTATGTCACATCTGTCCTGAGGAAACAGCACTTGCTTCCTCTTGCAGAACACGATGTAATTAATATTCAGATTGCTGGCACCAGACTCTCCATTGCTGGTTCCCGCGCCTCTTCTGTCTTTGGTCCCTCTACTTGGAATGACCTTCCCCTTCCACTTCCACTTCCCCTTCCCCTCCGACAGAAACCCTCTCTGGACTCATTCAAGCCGAACCGCAAAGCATTTCTTTTCCCCAGACCATAGACCTGTCATGTTTTCCGTTCCCTGCTGCTGTTTTCATTCGTCTAAAGTCTCTGCTGCCTGTTTTAAGTTGTGTGTAAATTAAGCTTTGCATAGTCAGTATGCTATGTGTGCGGGTGCTTGTGTGTGCGTGTGTGTGTGTGTGTGTGTGTGTGTGTGGTGTGTGTGTGTGGGGTGTGTGTGTGTGTGTGTGGTGTGTGTGTGTGTGTGTGTGTGTGTGGGTGCTGTTGGGTGTGTGTGTGTGTGTGTGTGTGTGTGTGTGTGTGTGGTGTGTGTGTGGGGGTGTGTGTGTGTGTGTGTGTGTGTGTGTGTGTGTGTGTGTGTGTGTTGTGTGTGTGTGTTGTTGTGTGTGTGTGTGTTGTGTGTGTGTTACAGCGAGTGGGAGATGTAGGTGCTGTCACGCATCATTCTCCTCAATCATCATCATCTCGCACCCTCCATGATGAGTTTAACTATGCTCTCTTTCTGTGACCTTGATGAGTTATAACTGTAAGCAAAGTCACTTTCTGTGACCTTGATGAGTTATAACTGTAATGCAAAGTCACTTTCTGTGACCTTGATGAGTTATAACTGTAATGCAAAGTCACTTTCTGTGACCTTGATGAGTTATAACTGTAATGCAAAGTCACTTTCTGTGACCATTGATGAGTTATAACTGTAATGCAAAGTCACTTTCTGTGACCTTGATGAGTTATAACTGTAATGCAAAGTCACTTTCTGTGACCTTGATGAGTTATAACTGTAATGCAAAGTCACTTTCTGTGACCTTGATGAGTTATATCTGTTACACAAAGTCTTTTTCTGTGACCTTGATCAGTTATAGCTGTTATGCAAAGTCTCTTTCTGTCACACTGATAAGTTATAACAGTTATGCAAAGTCTCTTTCTGTCACACTGATAAGTTACAAGTTATGCAAAGTATTTTTCTCTGACCTTGATGAGATATAACTGTTATGCAAAGACTCTTTCGGTCACACTGATAAGTTATAACAGTTATGCAAAGTCTTTTTCTCTGACCTTGACGAGTTATAACTGTTATGCTAAGTTTTTTTCTCTGACCTTGATGAGATATAACTGTTATGCTAAGTCTTTTTCTCTGACCTCGATGAGTTATAGCTGTTTTGCGAAGTCTCTTTGTGTATGTGACGGTAATGGATGAAACAAATCGCATTGTACTGTTCCACAGGTTTTCGGTTTTACCAACTGACTGATTTATTCCACAGCCAGACGCAGACAACAAACTCCGGCACCAGCTCTTCGAAACTCTGGCGGTAAGCAGGACGCGATTAAAACGGCGTTCATTGTAAATGTTCACTGAGTGACCTAAAAACGTTTCTTTTCCCTAAACTACAGACCCGCCATGTTTTCTGCTGCGTGCTGCTGTCTTCTGCTCAGTCTCAAGTCTCTGTTTGCTGTCCGTTTTATGTTGTGTAAATTTGTATAATCAGATGATCGTGTGTGCGGGTTCCTCTGTGTGTGTGTGTGTGTGTGTGTGTGTGTGTGTGTGTGTGTGTGCGTGCGTGCGTGCGTGTGTGTGTGTGTGTGTGTGTGTGTGTGTGTGTGTGTGTGTGTGTGTGTGTGTGGTGTGCTGTGTGTGTGTGTGTGGTGTGTGTGTGCTGTGTGCGTGCGTGTGGTGTGTGCGTGTTGTGTGCGTGCGTGCGTGCTGTGCGTGCGTGCGTGCGTGCGTGCGTGCGTGCGTGCGTGCTGGTGGTGTGTGTGTGTGTTGTGTGTGTGTGTGTGTGTGTGTGTGTGCGTGCGTGCGTGTGTGCCTGTGTCTGTCTATCTGTCTGTCTGTCTGTCTGTCTGTCTGTCTGTCTGTCTGTCTGTCTGTCTGTCTGTCTGCATGTCTGTCTCTCTGTCTGTCTGAGAAACTGTCTGACTGTCTACAATTATACTTTCATCATTACTAGCTTCCTGCGCTAAGCAAACGTGTCTTTAATAACAATGTTTAAGTGATTCAAACGGAACTGCTGACGAATCCTGCATCATAAACTAAAACTAGCCTGTAACCAACCAACAAACAAAACGTCCCTCACTCTTACAGACCGCGTCCCGTTGGATCTGATGAGGGACCTGCTGGAGGTCATGACGTCACAGACCCTCGGGGGAACCAGGCACGTCACACCTGCAACTGCCCTCGGTTTGACACGTCACAGTTTGGTCAGCGCTTGCAATAGCTCTTACGCCGAGTGCATCACCCCCACCTCGTCCATCCGCTCCCTCGCCCACGCTCCGCTCCAAAATCGTGATGCCACTGTCGCAGAAATGTCGCGTGACGTCAGCGGACGCGTGACACATAGGAATGACGTCGTGGACGGAGGTGACGTCACGGAAGACGCCGATCAGAGTCCCGTTTCACCCGTGTGCGGCCGACGACATCGGGAACAGCCGCTTTCAAAGGGCAGCGATCTAAAGAGGCAGGTAGCCCCATGCTCCCCACACTGCTCTCCGCCCTTGACGAGATCCACGTGGGACCGGAAGCCTCGTCCTGTCTCGCCGCTTCAAGTTCAGATCTCGCCAGTCACCTCCCCGAACCAACGTCGCTCGCTCTCACCTCCGTCACCGACACTGCAGCGTCTCCCCAAAGCGCCCCGTCCGCCACGCGCATTTCCAGGAGAGGAGGAAGAGAAGGAGGATGGACAGCAGTCGTCAGAGTCAGGATCATGGGGAACCAGCTGGGAGGAAGAGGAGGAGGAGGAGGAGGAGGTGGCGTCTCCAGAGACAGCCAGGGAGGCGGAGGCTGGTGTCCAGGAACCGTATCACACGGATAACGGTCGTGTCAGACTGGAGGAGTGTCGTGTCAGATTGGATGAGTGTCCAGTCAGATTGGATGAGGGTCATGTCAGATTGGATGAGGGTCGTGTCAGGCTAGATGCGATTCGTGTCAGGCTGGATGAGGGTCGCGTCAGGTTGGATGAGTGTCCAGTCAGACTGGATGAGGGTCGTGTCAGATTGGATGAGGGTCGTGTCAGGCTAGATGCGATTCGTGTCAGGCTGGATGAGGGTCGTGTCAGAATGGATGAGGGTCCAGTGAGGCCGGGTGAGGGCCCTGTGATTGTCCAAGAAGGACGGGCTCATCTGCTTGACCAACTCAGTGACCCCACGTACCTGACTCCAGAAACAGTCAGGAAGGCGGATGCTGGTGCCCACGAAAGACATCATCTGGTTGAGGGTCGTATCAGGATGGATGAGGGTCGTGTCAGAATGGATGAGGGTCCAGTGAGGCCGGGTGAGGGCCCTGTGATTGTCCAAGAAGGACGGGCTCATCTGCTTGACCAACTCAGTGACCCCACGTACCTGACTCCAGAAACAGTCAGGAAGGCGGATGCTGGTGCCCACGAAAGACATCATCTGGTTGAGGGTCGTATCAGGATGGATGAGGGTCGTGTCAGGATGGATGAGTGTCCAGTGAGGCTGGGTGAGGGCCTTGTGATTGTCCAAGAAGGACGGGTTTATCTGTCTGACCAGCACAGTGACCCCACGTACCTGACTCCAGAAACAGTCAGGGAGACGGATGCTGGTGCCCACGAAAGACATCATCTGGATGAGGGTCGTATCAGGATGGATGAGGGTCATGTCAGGACGGATGAGGGTCGTGTCAGAATGGATGAGAGTCAAGAGAGGCTGGGTGAGGGCCCTGTGATTGTCCAAGAAGGACGGGTTTATCTGTCTGACCAGCACAGTGACCCCACGTACCTGACTCCAGAAACAGTCAGGGAGACGGATGCTGGTGCCCACGAAAGACATCATCTTGATGAGGGTCGTATCAAACTGGATCAGGGCTGTGTCAGGATAGATGGGGGTCGTGTCATGCTGGATCAGGGTCGTGTCAGGATGGATGGGTGTCCATTGAGGCCGGATGAGGGCCCTGTGTGTATTCAGGAAGGACGGTTTCACCTGTATGATCTGCCTGACCGACACACTGACCACACGTATTTGACTCTGGTTTAGCTGGTTTAGCTTGTGGCTTCAATCTGTTAATAAACTGTGCTGATCTTCCTACATCATTCAAGGTTTCATTTCAATCTGTTAATAAACTGTGCTGATCTTCCTACATCATTCAAGGTTTTACTTCCGTTTGTTGACAAACTGTGCTGATCTTCCTACATCACTCACGGTTTCACTTCCGTCTGTTAATAAACTGTGCTGATCCTCCTACATCACTCAAGGTTTTACTTCAGTTTGTTGACAAACTGTGCTGATCTTCTTACATCACTCACGGTTTCACTTCCGTCTGTTAATAAACTGTGCTGATCTTCCTACATCACTAACGGTTTCACTTCCGTCTGTTAATAAACTGTGCTGATCTTCCTACATCACTCACGGTTTCACTTCCGTCTGTTAATAAACTGTGCTGATCTTCCTACATCACTCACGGTTTTACTTCAGTTTGTTGACAGACTGTGCTGATCTTCCTACATCACTCACGGTTTCACTTCAGTTTGTTGACAGACTGTGCTGATCTTCCTACATCACTCAAGGTTTCACTTCAATCTGTTGACAAAGGATGTTGTTCTCTATGTTCTCAATGTGATTAGATACTGGTTGCTGTTTAATGTTTTAAATAAGCTACGTGTTCTCAAAGTGGTATACTCCGTTATGGATGCACACGTAGATGTGCACGTGTAGTGTGTGTGTGTGTGTGTGTGTGTGTGTGTGTGTGTGTGTGTGTGTGTGTGTGTGTGTGTGTGTGTGTGTGTGTGTACACACACACACGAATTTAGACATTTGACCTAACTGCCTCACTTCGTTGTCTTACTTATATATATATATGCTCTAAATGCTATGTTTTAAACTGAATAGATAGCGAGAATCTATCTTTTTAAATTGTTGTTTTAGGCTAATTTAAGTAACATATTGATGTGTGTTTTATTGCATTTGTTATCTGTACAGCGCTAAGAGCTCATATAATTGTAGCTGATAAAAAGAAAACGTGTGTTCTTTCTTGAAAGTCTTCAGTGTACTCTGTTTACACAAAGTGTACATTTCGCTGCCAGCCTATAAAGGAAGGGGTGGTGGGTAGGGGGCTTCATTGCAATCTGTTGACAAAATGTGTTCATTTCTCTACCAGCCAGACTGGAGAGTCGATTCTTCACTGTAATCTGTTGACAAAGTGTGTTCAGTCTGTTTGTTCACAAAGTGTATTCAGATTGGAGACTCTTCACTGTAATCTGTTGACAAAGTGTGTACAGACTCGTGTCTCCACTGTAATCTGTTGACAAAGTGTGTTCAGTCTTCTCTGAAATCTGTTGGCAACGTGTGTTCGGACTGGAGACTCTTCACTGTAATCTGTTGACAAAGTGTTTACAGACTGAAGTCTCCACTGTAATCTGTTGACAAAGTGTGTTCAGTCTTCTCTGAAATCTGTTGACAACGTGTGTTCGGACTGGAGACTCTTCACTGTAATCTGTTGACAAAGTGTGTACAGACTGGATTCTCCACTGTAATCTGTTGACAAAGTGTGTACAGACTGGAGTCTCCACTGTAATCTGTTGACAAAGTGTGTACAGACTGGAGTCTCCACTGTAATCTGTTGACAAAGTGTGTACAGACTGGAGTCTCCACTGTAATCTGTTGACAAAGTGTGCTCAGTCTTCAACGTGTGTTCGGACTGGAGACTCTTCACTGTAATCTGTTGACAAAGTGTGTACAGTCTTCTCTGTAATCTGTTGACAACGTGTGTTCGGACTGGAGACTCTTCACTGTAATCTGTTGACAAAGTGTGTTCAGTCTTCTCTGTAATCTGTTGACAACGTGTGTTCGGACTGGAGACTCTTCACTGTAATCTGTTGACAAAGTGTGTTCAGTCTTCTCTGTAATCTGTTGACAAAGTGTGCTCGGACTGAAGAGTCTTCAATGTAAATTGTTAGCAATATGTGTTTGGACTGTAGGATATGTTCAGACGGGAGAGTCTTCTCAAAAACTGTTGACAATATGTGCTCAGACTGTAAATTGTTGACGATAGGCCTATGTGTTCAGACAGACTGGAGAGTCTTCATTGTAAGCTGTTGACAAAGTTTGTTGATCTTTCTGCCTGCCTGACTGGCGTCTCCGCTTAAACCTGTTGACAAAGCGTGTTGATCTTTCTGCCTGCCTGACTGGAGTCTCCGCTTCAACCTGTTGACAAAGTGTTGATCTTTCTGCCTGTCAGACTGGAGTCTCCGCTTCAACCTGTTGACAAAGTGTGTTGATCTTTCTGCCTGTCAGACTGGAGTCTCCGCTTCAACCTGTTGACAAAGTGTGTTGATCTTTCTGCCTGCAACTGGAGTCTCCGCTTACCTGTTGACAAGTGTGTTGATCTTTCTCCCGCATATCTGCTTCAACCTGTTGACAAAGTGTGTTGATCTTTCTGCCTGTCAGACTGGAGTCTCCGCTTCAACCTGTTGACAAAGTGTGTTGATCTTTCTGCCTGTCAGACTGGAGTCTCCGCTTCAACCTGTTGACAAAGTGTGTTGATCTTTCTGCCTGTCAGACTGGAGTCTCCGCTTCAACCTGTTGACAAAGTGTTGATCTTTCTGCCTGCCTGACTGGAGTCTCCGCTTCAACCTGTTGATAAAGTGTGTTGATCTTTCTGCCTGTCAGACTGGAGTCTCCGCTTCAACCTGTTGACAAAGTGTGTTGATCTTTCTGCCTGTCAGACTGGAGTCTCCGCTTCAACCTGTTGACAAAGTGTGTTGATCTTTCTGCCTGTCAGACTGGAGTCTCCGCTTCAACCTGTTGACAAAGTGTTGATCTTTCTGCCTGTCAGACTGGAGTCTCCGCTTCAACCTGTTGACAAAGTGTTGATCTTTCTGCCTGTCAGACTGGAGTCTCCGCTTCAACCTGTTGACAAAGTGTGTTGATCTTTCTGCCTGTCAGACTGGAGTCTCCGCTTCAACCTGTTGACAAAGTGTGTTGATCTTTCTGCCTGCCTGACTGGAGTCTCCGCTTCAACCTGTTGACAAAGTGTGCTGGTTTTTGTGGGCAGTCTTTACTGCTGTCCTGTAACAGACGATG
>JABMCL010002025.1:920000-922500 GCA_018857735.1 Alviniconcha marisindica | reverse complement strand
CGGTGTCGCTAGGTTCTTCATTCGCTTCGGAGGGAATTGTTTTATTTGTTGACTTGTGGGAGGCGCAGCTTTGTCTCGGGGACCCAGAATGAGATAGTAGTTAGTTGAATTACCCTGTGAGGGATGATTAAAGTATACTGACTTGACTTGACTTGACTTTAGCCTACATTTTCGATCATGCTGTCTGCTGCGCTTCTGTCGCAAGCTCGGGCCGAAGCTGGCATCTCATTACAAGCCAGTTGAGAACGAAGCAAAGTTCGTCGAACTGTCCGGACCATGTTCGGCGAACTAAAAGTTCAGTTAATAATAATAATAATGTACATTTATCATGCGCTCATCAACGCCCTGATCGCTCACATGATACGTATTAACCTAAATATGATATTCTATACACATGTAGAGCATAGTCCTACCAAAACAATTTACATAAAAGTATTTTATAAAAACAAAAACAAAACAAAAAAACGCACTACAAACACACACACACACACACACACACACACACACACACACACACACACACACACACACACACACACACTGGCACACACACACACACACACACACACACACCACACACACACGCACGCACGCACGCACGCACGCACGCACGCACGCACGCACGCACGCACGCACGCACGCACGCACGCACGCACGCACGCACGCACGCACGCACGCACGCACGCACGCACGCACGCACGCACGCAACGCACGCACGCACGCACGCACGCACGCACGCACGCAGCACGCACGCACGCACGCACGCACGCACGCACGCACACACACACACACACACACACACACACACACACACACACACAAACACAGTAATTGTAACAAAAACTAGGTACTGATATTAGTTAGGATGGAAATACTTCGAGAAGAGGAAGGTTTTCAGTTTGGCCTTAAAAGCTGACAGGAGTTAAGAAACGAATCATAGTTCATCGAACTGTCCGAAGCATTTTCGGCGAACAAACACCTCCTCCTGGGATCTCAGTCCCCGCCAGTACCTCTCCGGAGACGACCCGGCGTTTAAACAAGTGTAACGAGCTAACATATAGTTGCCATACCGATGATGTATTTGAAGTCGACTTGTTCATCGGTGTAGTTGCTTTTGTGGTAGTACTGCATCTCATCGGTGAGGATCACTGTTCTGTTGAAGCCGTACATTGTCACGTTTCCGTCAAACAGAATCGGATTCAGCAACTGCGGAACAAAACATCTCTCATCAGGCACTCTGCTACTTTCTCTTCCTTCAAAAGCAAACTCGAGACATTTCTCTTCTCAGAATATTTCAGTTAAGCAAAATTGTCCTTCACCCCTATTAGTCTGTACAGTGTGTGGGGGGGGGGGGGTGCGTTTGTGCGTGCGTGCGCGCGCGCGTGTGTGTGCGTGCGTGCGTGCGTGCGTGCGTGTATGTATGTGTGTGCGTGTGTGCGCGCGCGCGCGTGTGTGTGCATCTTTCACATAGTTATGCTTGAACCCTTGTTGATGTCTGCATTATGTGTTAGCTTTTTGTTAAACTGTTGATAACTTTTTCCATCTCAATGTACATTATGTGTGTTACATTGTGCTTGTTCGGCGCTTTGAGTCGCAAGATAAAGTTCCCTTCTTATTCTTATTCTTATTATTATTATTATTATTATTATTATGAAAACGTCAGCCGAGAGCATTCTTCTCATGCTGACGGAGTCTACCACCTAGTCGGTGGTTTTCTTTCGCTAGTGTCGGGCTGGTAACCTCTCACCATTATGTGCCGCTGGTCACTGATGAGCTACTCAGGTAGCGAAACACGTGTCTGACCGAGGCAATCAACATAATAATGGTCCCCAACAGGGTCAGAGTTTTGATAACCCCGCTGCTCTCTGGTTAGCATTGTGGGCCCAAAATCGGATTCGGTTCCGGGCGGGGTGGGGAGGGAAGGTGGGGGAGGGGGGTGGGGAACTGACGCAGCCAATAGGCTCTTTATGAAGGGAGTAAGACTCTTCTCTGTCTCTGTCTCCGAATTCACTCTGCTTAGGATTTTCCAGATCTAAATATTATACCTCCACAAGTAAGTAGTTCCTTGGTTTTGGTTTTGTTTTCGTTTTGTTTATTGTATGGTAGTTGTTGTTTTGTTGTTGTTGTTGTTGTTTTCGTGTCTGTGGGTGGTTTTGTTGTTGTTATTGCTGTTGTTGTTATTGTTTCGTGTCTGTGGGTGTGGGTTTTTTGTTTTGTTTATTGTTTGGATGTTGTTGTTTTTCTACACTTCGACCTAAATAAATAAACAGGCTGCCGTATTGAAGTTGTGCATTGTCACGTTCCCGTCAAACAGAATGAAATTCAGCAACCGGGGCACAGAATATCTTTTACCTGTTAAAACAACAGCAAAATTAACTCTTTCGCTGCCATACTTGCCGAGCCATCACTCCGAAAACGACCAATAAAAATGCCAAATTTGAAATCATTAAGGCTTTTTTTTTTTTTTTTTCCCCTGCGTATGAGTACGTGAGAGAATTTC
>JABMCL010002025.1:905000-915000 GCA_018857735.1 Alviniconcha marisindica | reverse complement strand
ACCCACAAGCGAAAAACGACGATAGCAATGTTTACAAGCAATTCAAACTACTAGAACAGTAGAAGCCAAACTGCAAGACTTACTTTACACACGCGCGCTCGCAAATACACACATATACACACGCGCGCGCACACACATACATACACACGCACACACACACCAACACACACACACACACACACACACACACACACACACACACACACACACACACACACACACACCACCACCACCACCACCACCACCACCACCACCACCACCACCACCACACACCACCACCACACCACACCACCCACACACCCACACCACACCACACCACACACACACACACACACACACACACACACACACACACACACACACACACACACACACACGCACTCTCTCTCTCTCTCTCTCTCTCTCTCTCTCTCTCTCTCTCTCTCTCTCTCTCTCTCTCTCTCCACTCTCTCTCTCTCTCTCTTCTCTCTCTCTCTCTCTCCTCTCTCTCTCTCTCTCTCTCTCTCTCTCCTCCACAACACACACACACACACCACCACCACCACCACCACCACCACCACAACAACAACAACAACAACAAAAACAACAACACAACACAACACAACACAACGCAACACAAGCACAATAAGTGACTGAGAGAGTGAGATAAGGATGGAGGGAACACAGAGAGAGAGAGAGAGAGAGAGAGAGAGAGAGAGAGAGAGAGAGAGAGAGAGAGAGAGAGAGAGAGAGAGAGAGAGAGAGAGAGAACGAAGAGTAGCAGCAGAAAGAGACAGAGAGAAGAATGGAGGGAACAGAGAGAGAGAGAACGAAGAATAACAGCAGAAAGAGACAGAGAGAAGAATGGAGGGAACACAGAGAGAGAGAGAGAACAAAGAGTAAGAGCAGAAAGAGACAGAGAGAAGAATGGAGGGAACAGAGAGAGAGAACGAAGAGTAACAGCAGAAAGAGACAGAGAGAAGAATGGATGGAACAGACAGAGAGAACGAAGAGTAACAGCAGACCCACCCGGGTGAATGATGAAGGCGTCCAGTACTCGAGGCACGAGTGGCTCACCATCCACACTGATGACCATCAGCTGATGTCCGTCCACAGACACCTGGGTGGATACCAAACCACTGTGAATGTTCACTCTCTATACACAACTGCACGGACATCATATTGTGAATGTTTCATCTCTATGCACACCTGCACGGACATCATACTGTGAATGTTTCATCTCTATGCACACCTGCACGGACATCATACTGTGAATGTTTCATCTCTATACACACCTGCACGGACATCATATTGTGAATGTTTCATCTCTATGTACGCCTACCACCTACACGGACATCATATTGTGAATGTTTCATCTCTATACTCACCTACACGGACATCATATTGTGAATGCTCTCTCTATACACACCTACACGGACATCATATTGTGAATGTTCACTCTCTATACACATCTGCACCGACATCACATTGTGAATGTTTCATCTCTATGTCCACCTACACGGACATCATATTGTGAATGTTCACTCTCTATACACACCTGCACGGACATCAAGCCATTTTGAATGTTTAATCTCTATACACACCTTTACGGACACGAAGTTATTCTGAATGTTTAATCTCTATATACACCTGTACGGACACCAAGTCACTGTGACTGTTTACTCTGTATATACACCTACACGGACATCAAGCCATTGTTAATGTTTCATCTCTATACACACATTTACGGACACACATTTACGGACACCAAGCCATTTTGAATGGTTAATTTATATATACAACACTACCTACCTACCTACCAAGCCACTGTTAATGTTTAATCTCTATATACACCTTTACGGACACCAAACCATTTTGAATGTTTAATCTCTATACACACCTTTACGGACACCAAACCATTGTGAATGTTTAATCTCTATATACACCTTTACGGACACCAAACCATTTTGAATGTTTAATCTCTATACACACCTTTACGGACACCAAACCATTGTGAATGTTTAATCTCTATATACACCTTTAAGGACACCAAACATTTGTGAATGTTTAATCTCTATATACACCTTTACGGACACCAAGCTATTTTGAATGTTTAATCTCTATATACACATGCACGGACGCCAAACCATTGTGAATGTTTAATCTCTATATATACATCTGCACGGATTCCAAGCCATTTGAAATGTTTAATCTCTGTATACACAATGCACTGACATATGGCCACTTTAAATGTTTAATCTGTATATACACTTGGATGGACAAAAGTCATTTTGAATGTTTAGTCTCTGTATACACCTGCAGAGGCACCAAGCCATTCTGAATGTTTACTGAATCTCTGTATACACCTGCAGAGGCACCAAGCCATTCTGAATGTTTACTGAATCTCTGTATACACCTGCAGAGGCACCAAGCCATTCTGAATGTTTACTGAATCTCTGTATACACCTGCAGAGGCACCAAGCCATTCTGAATGTTTACTGAATCTCTATATACACCTGCAGAGGCACCAAGCCATTCTGAATGTTTACTGAATCTCTATATACACCTGCAGAGGCACCAAGACATTTTGAATATTTAATCTCTATATACACCTGGACGTACACAAAACATTTTGAATGTTTAATTTCCATATACACCTGTAGAGGCGTCAAGCCATTTTGAATGTTTAATATCTTTATACAATTGTAATGACACCAAGCCATTTTGAACGTTTAATCTCTATATACACCTGCAGAAGCATCAAACCACTTAAACGCTTCAATACACATCTGTACAGTCACCTTGCCGCTTTGAATGCTTAATCGTTATACCTGCTAGTGGCAAGGTGACCAAGCCAGTTTGAATGTTTAATCTCTATATACACCTGCAGAGGCACCTAGCCATTTGAATGTTTAATCTCTATATACACCTGCAGAAGCACCTAGCCATTTGAATGTTTAATCTCTACATACACCTGCAGAAGCACCTAGCCATTTGACTGTTTAATCTCTATATACACCTGCAGAGGCACCAAGCCATTTGAATGTTTAATCTCTATATACACCTGCAGAGGCACCTAGCCATTTGAATGTTTAATCTCTATATACACCTGCAGAAGCACCTAGCCATTTGAATGTTTAATCTCTATATAAACCTGCAGAAGCACCTAGCCATTTGACTGTTTAATCTCTATATACACCTGCAGAAGCACCTAGCCATTTGAATGTTTAATCTCTATATACACCTGCAGAAGCACCTAGCCATTTGAATGTTTAATCTCTATATACACCTGAAGAGGCACCTAGCCACTTTAAACGCTTCAATAGACATATGTACAGTCACCTTGCCACTTTAAACGCTTAATTGTTATACTTGCGTGGGCACCAAGCCACACTGAACAACCCATCACACTTGTACGGACAAACTTGTCATTTTGAACGCTTGATCACGGACACCCGTCAGTATGCATGCGTAGGCATTGCAATGAATTCTTAATTAGCGGAACAGTGTGTGTGTGTGGGGGGGGGGGGGTAATTGTAAAGCGCCCTGGGCTCTCAATTTGTGTAGAAGATGGCGTTATATACAAATCCCTTTATCATCATCGTTAACAACGGTCCACGACCTCCGGTGATAATCAACGCTACCTTAAGTTATGCATGGTCAATATATTCGTGTATGCGGGTACCTGTGTGTATGTACGTGCGTGTATACGCTTTGAATGGTCTCTCCGGACAGGATTTTGCGCTGGATAAAATACCTTTGTTATTACCTCTAATATTATTACTTCTTTTATTATTATCATCATCATCGTCGACGTCATTATTATTATTACGTGCGGTGAACAGACCGGCGACACTGCGATGACCCTCAGTTCATCATCATCATCATCATCATCATCATCATCATCATCATCACCTGCAGTGGACAGACCGGCGACACTCCGATGGCCCTCAATTATTCATCATCATCATCATCATCATCATCATCATCATCATCATCATCATCACCTGCGGTGAACAGACCGGCAACACACCGATCATCATCATCATCATCATCATCATCATCATCATCATCATTGTTATTACCTGCGGTGAAGGGAACGGCGACACTCGATGACCCGCAGTTGATCATCATCAGTTGATCATCATCATCATCATCATCATCATCATCATCATTACCTGCAGTGGACAGGCCGGCGACACCCCGATGACCCTCAGTCGGTACTTCCGACCTCGCTGCACGTGCAACACTTCCAGCGGCGTCTGCGCATGCGTCAGATTGGTCTCCACCAACCCGTACTCGTTGGTGACGTTATACTTCCGGCCTCGCCCGTTCACCAATACGCTGCGTGGAGTTGCCACATCGAAGACGTGCATGAGCTTCAAGTAGCTGGACATGGACAGCTCCGGCAGCCAGTCGTACAGCATCAGCACGTGCTCGGGGAGGTCGAGGTCGTAGAGGACGTCGTTGGGGTCGTGGTTGGCCGGCTGTCGTACAATCAGAGGGCCGAAGGAACCGTCCGCTATCTGCATGCCCGTGTGCGAGTGGTACCAGTGAGTGCCCGGCGGGTAGGCTCGAAACTTGTAGCTGGGTGCATAAATGTAGTGTAAACTTGTAGCTGGGTAGGCTGGAAACTTGTAGCTGGGTGCGTAAATGTAGTGTAAACTTGTAGCTGGGTGCACAAATGTAGTGTAAACTTGTAGCTGGGTAGGCTCGAAACTTGTAGCTGGGTGCACAAATGTAGTGTAAACTTTAGCTGGGTGCATAAATGTAGTGTAAACTTGTAGCTGGGTAGGCTCGAAAGTATCATTGGCGGGAGCTGCCACAAGTAGTTCGTCGCGACAAACACGTGTTTGTCGCGACAAAACGTTTGTTGCAACAAATATTTGTCGCGACAAACACGTGTTTGTCGCGACAAACGTTTTGTTGCGACAAGCATACTTTTGTCGCGACAAAAGACGTGTTTTGTCGCGACGAACACGTGTCTGTCGTGACAAACGTAAGCTTGTAGCGACAAAATTAGTTCTGTCGCGACAAATAGTTGTAGCGACAAAAGTTTTGTCACGACAAAAGACGTGTTTTGTCGCGACAAACACGGGATTGTCGCGACAAACAAGTGTTTGTCACAACAAAACATTTGTTGCGATAAAAAATATACTTGTGGCAGCTCCCGCCAATGATACGAAACTTGTACCTGGGTGCACAAATGTAGTGTAAACTTGTAGCTGGGTGCACAAATGTAGTGTAAACTAGTAGCTGGGTGCACAAATGTAGTGTAAACTTGTAGCTTGGTGCACAACTGTAGTGTAAACGTGTAGCTGGGTGCACAAATGTAGTGTAAACTTGTAGCTGGGCGTAAAAACGTAGTGTAAACTTATGGGTGCATAAATGTAGTGTAAACTTGTAGCTGGGTACATAAATGTAGTGTAAACTTGTAGCTGGGTGAATAAAAATAGTGTAAACTTGCAATTGGTTGCACAAATGTAGTGTAGTGTAGATTTGTAGCTGGGTAGGATCGAAACTTGTAGCTGGGTGCAAAAATGTTGTGTAATCTTGTAGCTGTGTAGACTCGAAACTTGTAGCTGGGTATATAAATGTAGCGTATATTCATTGTATGACAAAGGGGAAACTTGCAGCTGTATATTCATGGTATGGCAAGGGGAAAACTTGTAGCTGGGTGCATAAATGTAGTATATATTCATTATTAAGGGGGAAACTTGTAGGGGAAAACTTGTAGCTGGGTGCACTAACGTAGTATATATTCATTGTATGACAAGAGGAAACTTGTAGCTGTATATTCATTGTATGGCAAGGGGAAAACGTGTACTGGGTGCACAAATGTTGTATATATTCATTATTAAGGGGGCACCTTGTAGGGGAAAATTTGTAGCTGGGTGCACAAATATAGTATATATTCATAATATAACAAGGGAGAAACCTGTAGCTGAGTACATAAAGGTAGTGTATATTCATCGTATAACAAGTGGAAAACTTGTAGCTGGATACATAAATGTAGTGTATATTCATTGTATAACAAGGGGGAAACGTGTAGCTGGGTGCATAAATGTAGTGTAACTATATTCATTGTATAACAAGGGAGAAACTTGTAGTTGGGTACATAAATGTAGTGTCTATTCATCGCATAACAGGGGGGAAAACTTGTAGCTGGGTGCATAAATGTAATGTATATTTTCTTTGTATGACAAGGGGGAAACTTGTAGCAGGGTGCATAAATGCAGTGTATATTTATCGTATAACAAGGGGAAAGCTTGTAGCTGGGTGCATAAAAGTAGTGTATATTCATTGTATGACAAGGGAGACTCTTGTAACTGGGTGCATAAATGTAGGGTTATTGTAGGACAAGGAGAAAAGTTGTACTGGGTACACAAATGTAAGGTAAATGTAAGGCAAAGGGGAGACTTGTAGCTGGGTCAACAAATGTAGGGTTACTGTAGGACAAGGGGGAAACGTGTACAGGTCTTTTATGGCAAAGGGGAGACTTGTAGCTGGGTCAACAAATGTAGGGTTACTGTATGACAAGGGGGAAACGTGTACAGGTCTTTTATGGCAAAGGGGAGACTTGTAGCTGGGTCAACAAATGTAGGGTTACTGTAGGACAAGGGGGAAACGTGTACAGGTCTTTTATGGCAAAGGGGAGACTTGTAGCTGGGTCAACAAATGTAGGGTTACTGTAGGACAAGGGGGAAACGTGTACAGGTCTTTTATGGCAAAGGGGAGACTTGTAGCTGGGTCAATAAATATAGGGTTACTGTAGGACAAGGGGGAAACGTGTAAAGGTCTTTTATGGCAAAGGGGAGACTTGTAGCTGGGTCAACAAATGTAGGGTTACTGTAGGACAAGGGGGAAACGTGTACAGGTCTTTTATGGCAAAGGGGAAACTTGTAGCTGGGTCAATAAATATAGGGTTACTGTAGGACAAGGGGGAAACGTGTACAGGTCTTTTATGGCAAAGGGGAGACTTGTAGCTGGGTCAACAAATGTAGGGTTACTGTAGGACAAGGGGGAAACGTGTACAGGTCTTTTATGGCAAAGGGGAGACTTGTAGCTGGGCCAACAAATGTAGGGTTACTGTAGGACAAGGGGGAAACGTGTACAGGTCTTTTATGGCAAAGGGGAGACTTGTAGAGTTGTGGGTACTCGTGCACACCTAGGGCATAATACCTGCATGGCAATGGGAGAACTTGTAGGGCCATGGGTAGACAAAATGTAGGGTATATTACCTGTATGGCAAAGAGGGGACTAGTAGAACTGTGGGCACACACTGTAGGGTATATTACTTGTATGGTAAAGAGGGAACTTGTAGAGCTATAGCCTGCTTATCTCTCTGAACTGCTACATGTCTACACTCCGTCTCGTACACTACGCTCTTCTTCTGACCTCGGCATGCTAAATATCCAACAATACAAACGCAAGACTCATGGCTTTGGCACCTTCTCTTGCTTTGGATCCCACATTTGGAATTAACTCTCACAAGACCTTAGACACTGCTCCACACTTTCATCTTTTAAAGCCAAACTGAAAACCTCTCTCTTCTCACAGTATTTTCATCCCAACTAATATCAGTACCCAGTTTCTGCTACAGTCATTGTGTGTGTGTGTGTGTGTGTGTGTGTGTGTGTGTGTGTGTGTGTGTGTGTGTGTGTGTGTGTGTGTGTGTGTGTGTGTGTGTGTGTGCGTGTATTTGTTTTTCCGTGTAATACTTTATGTAAATCGTCTTGGTAGGACTGTGCTCTACATGTGTACAGAATATCATATTTAGGTGAATATGTATCATGTGAGCGCTCAGGGCGTTGATGAGCGCATGATAAATGTACACTATATTATTATTATTATTATTCATCATCATCATCATCATCATCATCATTATAGGCATATTACCCACATGGCAAAGACGGAACTTGTAGAGCTATGGGTACACACATGTAGGGTATACTACTTGTATCGCAAAGAGGAAACGTGTAGAGCTATAGGTACACAAATGTAAGGTATATGTACTACTTGTCTGGCAAAGAGGGAACTTAAAAAGCCATGGGTACACACATGTAGGGTATACTATTTGTATGGCAATGGGGAACGTGTACAGTCCTGGGTACACTTAGAACGTAGTGTATATGGTATGACAAGGGGGAAACTTGTAGCGGGGTATACAAACATAGTGTGTATTGTATAGCAACGGGAAAACCTATCGAGGTCTAAGTACCCATTCAGAGGGTGTGTTGCAGGGAACTAAAACAGAAAGACCTGCAATGCGAGAGGTTAAACTTACAGCTACGTATGATGAGACAGGAAAATGCAAGGAAGAGGTGAAACTTACAGCTACGTATGATGAGACAGGAAAGTGCAAGGAAGAGGTGAAACTTACAGCTACGTATGATGAGACAGGAAAGTGCAAGGAAGAGGTGAAACTTACAGCTACGTATGATGAGACAGGAAAGTGCAAGGAAGAGGTGAAACTTACAGCTACGTTTGATGAGACAGGAAAATGCAAGGAAGAGGTGAAACTTACAGCTACGTATGATGAGACAGGAAAATGCAAGGAAGAGGTGAAACTTACAGCTACGTATGATGAGACAGGAAAATGCAAGGAAGAGGTGAAACTTACAGCTACGTATGATGAGACAGGAAAATGCAAGGAAGAGGTGAAACTTACAGCTACGTATGATGAGACAGGAAAATGCAAGGAAGAGGTGAAACTTGTATCTGGGTACGCAAAGGTATGGTTTGGATCGTTTGTCGTGATTACTTACGTACGTGCTTAGGGCTTTTACGCAAGGTTAAGTGCACTAGAAATCCTATATTATTATTATTATTTAAGGTGAATACTGGGCCTAGGTGCCAGGTATGGCGACCCTATTTTACACACAGATACATTGGATGCTTGGGACTCACACGAATCGCTCCAGGTACTGGATACTGCACTGCGTAATCTGTCCCACGCCGTCAAAGTAGGGCGTCTTGAAGACGTGCTGCCCGTGCCAGTGGATGGAGGTGGTCAGGCCGTCCTCCAGCAGGTTCGTGACCGCTACCTCCACCTCGTCTCCCTCGCACACCTGCACCGGACAGTCCTGGGAGTGACCAGTTTGTCTTCTGGCCAGCTGGCCACCGCCGTCTTCGCCTGTCTCTACAGTCAGTTAGTTAGTCGGTCGGTCGGTCGGTCGGTTAGTTAATTAGTTAGTTAGTTGGTTAGTTGGTTGGCTGGTTGGTTGGTTGGTTATTAGTTAGTGGTTGGCTGGCTGGCTAGTTAGTTAGCTCTAGTTGGTTGGTTGGTTGGTTGGCTGGTTGGTCGATCGGTCGGTCGGTTGGTCGGTCGGTCGGTCGGTTGGTTGGTTGGTTACTTAGTTGGTTAGTTAGATCTTGGATTTTAACGTACCGTCGCATAGGGTCACTTCAGGATGAACCACATTCAGAATCCGTTTACATCAGCTCGAACAACGTCACCTAAACACACGTTTGCCCAATTCACAACACACATGTTTCCGAAAACCCTTTTCTTTTCTGTCAATGCCCGAAACCTGTTAATGATGTACTATTCAGACGTAGCAGACCCAGCCGGAAACCTGCTAAAGTGATTGCTGGACCTACGAAGGTAGCAGAAGAGATCAAGAGAGGGAGGTGAGCTGGACTCTCGCGAAGAAGCTAGCCAGAAGAGATCAAGAGGAGGGAGGTGAGCTGGACTCTCACGAAGAAGCTAGCCCAGAAGAGATCAAGAGAGGGAGGTGAGCTGGACTCTCACGAAGAGCTAGCCAGAAGAGATCAAGAGGAGGGAGGTGAGCTGACTCTCAAGAAGAGCCCAGAGAGATCAAGAGGAGGGAGGTGAGCTGGACTCTCACGAAGAAGCTAGCCCAGAAGAGATCAAGAGGAGGGAGGTGGTGACTTGAAGAGCTAGCCCAAAAGAGATCAAGAGAGGGTGGTGCTGGGCTAGAGAGTTGCTCTTTTGCTTCAGTTGTTTCCCAACGGCGGAGCTACGGACATTGTCTCTGTGACTCTGTTCTGCATAGCA
>JABMCL010002025.1:890000-892500 GCA_018857735.1 Alviniconcha marisindica | reverse complement strand
TTGCTTCGTTCTCAACTGGCTTGTAATGAGATGCAAGTTTCGGCCCGAACTTGCGGCAGACGCGCAGCAGACAGCATCATCCAAAATGTAGGCTAAAGTCAAGTCAGGTCAAGTCAATATACTGTAATCATCCCTCACAGGGTAATTCAACTAACTACTATCTCATTCTGGGTCCCGAGACAAGGCTGCGCCTCCCACAAGTCAACAAATAAACAAATTCCCTCCGAAGCGAGTGAAGAACCTAGCGACACCTCATCCATTTTTATTTCTTCTTCATCCACAGGAGAGCTCTGCTCTCAGCCAGTCAGAGGCAATGTTCATCGAATAGGGCGAATGTTCCCAGAACATGTTGAGCGAAGCTTTTTGGACTCCGAATATAGCTTCGTCGCGTTCGACGAATACTTCCAACTAGGTTCGCGAAGAAAAGTTCGCCCAATTAAGAACCAACTAGGTTCGCCGAATACTTCCAACTACGTTTGCGAACAAACATTTGCCCAATTAAGAACGGGCTGTACAAGCAGAGGGACCTCGGTTCGAATCTGCTTCGGCTCTCCTTTCACTTCAAAAGTTGTGGTCTGTGGACACTGTCTTGTGGCTTTGTCCCTCACTATTATGAAACATCAAAATGGCTCTCATCGCTGCCCACCTTAATGCAGAAGTCATTCTGGTGGTGACAGTGTAGCGATAGGTATATAATCTCCCTCTCCCCCCAACCTCCATACCCCCTTCCTCCCTTCTCCCCGTCCCTAATAAGCCTTGTGGTTTCTGTGGACGTTAAAGGACAAGTCCAAGGTTTGGGGTGATTTTTGACACGATTTACGTTAAAGTTCGCTGAGAACAATGATGTAGATGAAATTGTGATCTGAGGGTTATAAATGCACGAAAAACAGGCATTTTCTGTCGTACCGAAACGTCGCCATGACGCTGAAATCATGTGCACATATGCGCACTACGTCACTCTGGGGAGTCGCTGCAAAATGGATAGTAGCCACAGGGTACCGACTTGGAAAAAATCCAGTTCAAATCTCCAAGGATGAAGCTCCGACGCTATTGTCAGTAGCTTGGCCTTTGTTTATTTCCTCCTTGTTATTTCATCTTTCTCGAGCCTTGTTAGGTGCGTGGCGTTTCAGTCTTTTTCGTTCTGTTTACTCTAGCTTTCACATACAGGCTAGACCTCATCAGGGAGCCTGCCTTTTATTGGGTGTTTTATTTTATTTTCCCAATTTATCCGTTTGTTTCATCATATGTAAAAATTAAAAAGTTTTGTTCGTTCTAGTTCAATAGACTAGCGATTTCGTGGCCTCCCTGGGTTAGGGTTTGGGGTTGGGCTAGTTACCGGTTCTTGCCATTCACTGTTTTTTCTCTTGGCTTGCCCTTTTGTTTCTCGAGTTATATCGTTCATTTACGATGTACGAGTGAGGGGGGTAGTCTCGATGTTTAACGAGACCTCTCATTCTTTCCTTGTGTGGGGTAGTTCGTGGGGTCTTTTGCCCTGCCGTGTTTTTGTCCTGCTAAGTGGGTTGTATCGTGTACACGGATTACGTGTATCCAGTTTTTGTCCCGTTCCGCTGACTTTTTCCCCCTTTTCTTTTCAAAAAGTGTTGTTGTTTTTTCTTTTTTCCCCTTTTTTCCCCATCTTCTTTTTTTTTATCTTTGGTTTATTGGCCTTTTCGCCCCGTTGTTGCTTCCCTGATTGGGCCCCGCCTTTTTGTATTTCTTGTGTCTGCTTTTGTTTAATCCGAGTTTTGTCATCGGTAGTCCAATTAGCTTTTTCTTTATCAGCTGCAGCCTTTTGTTTTTTAGATGGAACCCGGGGTTAGGAGGGGTTATTTTAGAGTTAATTATGGTTATTTTGGTTTCCATCTGTTTGTCGTTGGTACAGTTATTTTTCTTGTGCTCTTATGACTGTAGTGCCACCCCTTTTTTGCGACTGTTAACTGTGGATTTGGTGGGTTTTTGTTTTGTGTGTTTTTTGTTTTTTTTTTTATTTGCTTGCGGTAGGCAACCTTTTGGGGGGTTTTTGAGGTTTTTTTTTTTTTCTTTCTTTGGGTTGGTTTGATGCCTGATTGGGGCAGCCTTTTTTCGTTTGCCACCAGATTGTGGTTTTTTTTTCTTTCTTTGCCACAGGCTTTTGGGTTTTGGTTTTTTTTTTTGCCACGGGCATTTGTGTCAGTCTCTTTCTTTCCGGCTTTTCTGCCGTAGGCTTTTGTGTTAGATTTTTGTTTTTCCCTTGTTACCTTGTTTCAGGGTTATTTTTCAATTTTTTGGGATCATGCTGTGCCTTGCTGCTGTCAGCTTATCCTTGGGGATTCGAACTGGGAAATTTTTTTGTCGGTTACCCCGTGGACAGCCCTACAAATTCCGCTTTTAAGCAAACCCCATTTTGGGATTCCGCCATAAAATTTACAAATCGCATCAGCGAAGTGCTGCTACACAAATGGGCCTGACTGAGGCGCAGCTTCAAAGTCAGCTCGTTTGAATTGTCCCGATTTGACCCATT
>JABMCL010002025.1:880000-885000 GCA_018857735.1 Alviniconcha marisindica | reverse complement strand
AGCAGATGACAGTAATCCATTCAGCCTTACATACTGAAGTCTACTTGTAAGATAGTCAAAGATCCATGAAATATCGGATGACGGTAGTTTCATGTTTAAAAGTTTTTGAACAACATTTTAGTATAACATCTACTTTCAATGCTGTGTGTTTCGAAAAAATCCATTCACATGACATACGAAAAATAAGACAGAAACAGTTAAGTGTTTCGAATTTTGCACTTTTATGGGTCATTTTCAAGTGCCATCATGGCAGTGGAGGGGTTAAAGGCGCTGATACACGAGCCGTGTCGGCCGTCTGTTTAAGGACGGCTGTTCCAATACCATGCGGTCGCGACCCGTCTGTGTTAAATGTACTGGCTGTCACACGATACAGCCGAAACTGACCGGTCAACCCCTTCACTGCCCCAGCCCGTATAATTTCTGGGCTGAAAAGTCCACACACATGCCTGAAAACTGTATTTTTCCGGTCCTACGTCAAACAGATCTACTTTCACTATTGATTGTTTTGACAGAAATCCTTTCAGATGTTAAAGCGAGAACGAAATAAGGCGTAGGGGTTTTAAATGTCGCATTATTATCGCTCGTTTTCAAGTGACTTCGTGGCAGTAAAAGGGTTAATGCGAGGGGAAGGTCGACGTATTTAACCTTCCTTTATTGGAGTTACCATCCAAGGTTCCAGGCGAGATCAAAAGATCAAGAGATCTAGAGGAGGGAGGTGGAGCTGGACCATCAAGTTAGCCCAGCAGAGATCATGAGTAGGGAGGTGGAGCTGAGCTGCGAAAGTTGGACTTCATCGCTTCGAGTCGTTCCTCACAGCAGTGCAACGGACATTGTCCTTGTGACTCTGCCCAACACAGCAGTTGAAACAGCAATCGCGCAGTGCACTAGTCGCTGGGCAATGGCGAGGGGACACCGCCTTAACACTTCCATTGTTCTGGCGGCGGTCCACGGTCTCTCCGGTCTTTTCAGGGCGGTATCCGCAGTCGAGCCTTCACTCTTTCGTCCCCTTCCTCCCCTATATTCGGGGTCTAAAAAGCTTCGCTCAACATGTTCTCAGTGGGAACATACGCCCTATTCGACGAACGTTGCCTCTGATTGGCTGAGAGCAGAGCTCTCCTGTGGAGGAGGAAGAAATGTTTACTGGACGATGGTGTCGCTAGGTACTTTACTCGCTTCGGAGGATTTTGTTGTTGTTGTTGTTGTTGTTGTTGTTCACTTGTGGGAGGTGCAGCCTTGTCTCTGGGACCTAGAATGACATAGTAGTTAGTTGAATTACCCTGTGAGGGATGATTAAAGTCTATTGACTTGACCTTACTTGACTTTAGCCTACATTTTGGATGATGCTGTCTGCTGCGCGTCTGCCGCAAGTTCGGGCCGAAGCTTGTATCTCATTACAAGCCAGTTAAGAACGAAGTAAAGTTTGAACTGTCCGAACCATTTTTCGGCGAAGTTCAATTAAGAAACGAATCATAGTTCGTCGAAGTGTCCGAAGTATGTTCGGTGAACAAGCATTCGCCCAGTTATGAACAGGCTTTAGGCTGGTACGGCTCTCCTTTCTCTCCAAAAGGGTTGTGGTTTGTGGACACTGTCTTGTGACAATTGTCCTTCACAATTAATGAAACATTAAACTGGCTCTCATCGCCGCCCATCTTAATGCAGGAGTCATTCTGGTGGTGACAGTGTAGCGATAGGTAAATCACCTCCCTCTTCCCCCACCTCCCTCCTCTCCCCACTTCTCCCCGTCCCTAATAAGCCTTATGTTTCTGTGGACGTTAAGCACCATGTTTACTTACTGTTTCAGCCGTTTGGAATATAGCAGTGTGCTGTATTTGGAACGGACAAGTTAAAACCTACGCGCTGAACTGTGGCAACCGTACTGCTATCCTGACACACAATTATCCGCCATTCGGACGGACCTCTTCAACCATACGACCGATAAATTGGCTCATGTATCTAACGCCTTAACCCTTAAATGGGGTTAAGGCGTTAGACACACGTGAGCGGATTTGGCCTAGCGGTAAGGCGTTAGGCTGGTAAGCGGAAGGACCTCGGTTCGATACCGCTTCCGCTCTCCTTTCTCTTCAGAAAGGCTGTGATTTGTGGACACTGTCTTGTGACTTTGTCCATCACTTCCTACTGAAACATTAAAATGGCTCTATCGCTGCCCATGTTAATGCAGGAATCATTCTGGTGGTGGCAGTATAACGATAGGTATATAATCTCCTCTTCCCCAACCTCCATCCCCCCCCCCCCCCACCTTCTCCCCGTCCCTAATAAGCCTTATGGTTTCTGTGGACGTTAAGCACCATGTTTACTTAGACACACGATCCATTTCGGCTGAAAAAATTGCACACACACACACACACACACACACACACACACACACACACACACACACACGCCTGCAAACACAATATTTTCCGGTGGTATAACAAATCACTTTCAATATCGTGCACTGATGTTGATGGAAGTCATTTCACATGCTAATGCAAAGAAGAAAAAGAAAATGCATAAGAATTTCAAATTCCACACTGTTACTGGTCGTTTTCAAGTGATATCCTGGCCGCAGTGAAAGGGTTAATCCCGCAAAGCCACAGCACAGTCGATCGCCTCGTCACATTTTCAAAGCGCAGCCGGGGTTAAGTGTGGTCGGTGCTTCTTTCGCATTCACGCATTGAAACCCTCACTTCAGTCCTGGACCGAAATAAGCTAGAGTTTGCGGCGAACAAACAGACGTGCCCGAATGGTTTCAAAGGAGTAAACAAATGTTTTTTTAAAAGACAACCCCCCCCCCAAAAAAAAAAAAGTGGGGATAGGCGACGTCTGTGGAAAAAAAAGGTGTAGCCCTACTTACTTTCAATAGACCCTTTCAATCATATCTACTGCACGAATCTCAGTTCTTTCAGTCAGGAAACTTGGTCACGGGTTGTTTCCCTTGGCGATGTCGAGGTCTGCTTGCTGGATAAAGAGGTCACTGAAGGGGTCCGGATTGTGGTGGAGGGGGAGGCACGATGATCAAAGACAGAGCGAATTAAGGGTCATCATCATGATCGTTTGCCTGTCAGTCTGTTCAACGAAAAAGGGGTTTACGCCAAAACAATTGCGCATCTTTTGTGTTGTCCAGTTAATAATAATAATAATAATAAAATAATAATAATAATAATGTATATTTATAGTGCGCTCATCAACGCCGCCCTGCACGCTCGCATCATACATATTAACCTAAATATGATATTCTATACACATGTGAAGCACAGTCCTATCAAAAATCATTTACATAAAGTATTATACGGAAACACACACACGCACGCACGGCACGCACGCACGCACGCACGCACACGCACACACACACACACACACACACGCACACACGCACGCACGCACGCACGCACGCACGCACGCACGCACACGCACTCACGACACACACACACACACACACACACCACGCACGCACGCACGCACGCACGCAAGCACGCAGCACGCACGCACGCACAGCACGCGCGCGCACGCACGCACGCACGCACGCACGCACGCAGCACGCACGCACGCACACACACACACACACACACACACACACACACACACACACACACACACACACACACACTCTGACTATATCTGTAGCAGAAACTGGGTATTGATATTAACTGGGGCTAAAATACCGTAACGGGCGACTTAGCGGCGGATCACCCCGCTAGGTGGCGCTGGGCATATTTGGGGCTTTGACAAAGCTCAAGTCAGCTGCAAATGATCTCCCCTACACTAGCCAGGTGGGGCTGGGCCTATTTGGGCAGTGCAATGCTCAAGCCAGCAAAGTCGCTCATTAAGACTGTGGGTAACTGTCGGCGTCGACATACCAACAATTGACGAAGAAACTGCAGCGTTTAGTGGATAGCATTATTAGTTGATAGATGTGGGAAGGATGTGTGTAATCTAATCGGCGTTCTTTTTAACTTTTCATGTGTTTGGATTTGTGGAGCCGCGTGTCAGTGTGGGGGGGGGAGGCGGGGGGGGGAAAAGGGTGTTTTCCCCTTTTTTTCCTGGGGGCGATATATTGGGTGGTCCTGTCACTGCACAGAAAACGTATTTAATCTTTTAAAGATAGATTGTTAACTGTCGAATGCCTATATTTAAAAACTCCCCTTCCTTGGACAAACTTAATTTCATCAAAAATTTTTCATTCACCCAACCATAAACTAATCAAACCACCCCCCCCCACCCCCTACGCGCCCACGCCAAATGAAAACTTTTTTTATATCCCCCACACTTTATTCCACCCACCTTATTATATCCCCTTTGCATACACATCCTTCAGGTGTGAGCCGGTTTCCTAGGGTAAGGCTTAGGCTGGTAACGGAAGGACCTCCGGTTCGATCCGCTTCGGCTCCCTTCCCCAAAAAATTGTGGTTTGTGGACACTGTCTGTGACTTTGTCCATCATTTCCCCCTACTGAAACATTACAATGGCTCATCGCTGCCCGTTTTAAATAGAATCGTTCGGGTGGTGACAGTGTGGCGATAGGTATTCCTCCCCCCCTTCCCCCCTCACCCCCCACGTTTCGGGGGTGGAGTCGGGTCCCGCCTGAGCTGTCCGCCCTTTGCCGACCCTTGGGGGTTTTGGGAAAAGTTATTGAACCTGCTTCGGCTTGGCACAACTTGTCCCCTAATAGCAACTGACACTGGACATAAAGCATCCTTCATCCTACCCCCCCACCTCCATCCCCCCCCCCCCCCCCCCAAGTCCCCGTCCCGGCCTAATAAGCCGTACTTACATCCTTCAGAGCTCAGGAGTTGTGTGAAAGTCGAGGTGGCCGTCCTGGGCTCCCATCCCAAATAAGCCTACGGTTTCTATGGACGTAAAGCAACACTCAACCAACCAACAGGCATCCTTTCCCCCCATCTATCAACTAATAATGCTATCAACTAAACGCTGCAGTTTCTTCTTCAGTTGTTGGTGTGTGCCACTCAACAACGACAGTTACCCACACTCTTCTATCCGTC
>JABMCL010002025.1:857500-877500 GCA_018857735.1 Alviniconcha marisindica | reverse complement strand
ATGGAAGTTGGGTTTTTAGCGTCACCCTGTCAACCATGACGGTCATATAATTATTAACAATCAGCACGTGTATAAGCTTATACCGTGCTGATAGTTAATAGGGACGTTTGACTGTCCATAATTATTTCCGATTTTCTTTTCAGGTAAGTAATTAATTTGGCGTTTTGCGCCCAGTCAACCATTACGGTTATTTCAGGGCGTTTCTTTTCAGGTGCCATATTTTTCCCCCTCAAAGATGTTTTCGGTGTCCAGTGAAAAAAGAGTATTCTTGCATTCGTTTGTCACGTCTTGTGAAGTAGTAGAGCTGTGTGTTTATTGGCTCCTTTCTGTGTTTGGCTGGAGTATAACCGCCATGGCTGAATGAGAGTTAAAAGCCAACTATTTCTGTATCTCATCTCTGTGACTTCTGTACTTTTCGAACTCACAATATGATCCCCCCCCCCCCCCCCCCCCCCCCCCCCCCCCCCCCCCCCCCCCGCCCTCCCAATCGTTTGAATCGAGACCGGAACTCTTTTTTTTTTTACCCGGGGTGGATGCGTCTTATGTTTACGTAGCGTGCTTTGGCGTTAGGTTGCTTCCACAGCCATATTAGTACCCGAACCTTTCGGAGGGCGCTGACCGCGTCGCTGGACAGCTGCGCGGAGATAAAGAGTACCCCTTCAGTGGCGTAACTAAATCTGGCAGACTTTGGAGGAAGGTGCCGGAAAGCGATGCTCGGAGTGTGGATAAGCCTCTGCCATTGTATTCCAACCAGGCTTGCATGCCGAAGTTTGGTCAAGAAAAGCGCATTAATATTTTGTTTGAAATTCGCGCGCCAGTTGTCAAAAATCGCGAACAACTGTGGCATAAAAGAGTGCGTCCTTCGTTCTGTGTGTACGTGAGCCGGTTTAGCCTAGCGGTAAGCCCGTTCTTAACTGAGCGAACATTTGCTTCGCGAACATAGTTCGGGTTATTCGTCGAACCTAACAAACAAAAAAAGGCGTAAGCAGCGGGACCTCGGTTCGAAACCGCTTCGGCTCTCCTTTTTCTTCAAAGTTGTGGTCTGTGGACACTGTCTTGTGACTTGGTCCCTCACAATTAATAAAACATTAAAATGGCTCTCACCGTTGCCCATCTTAACGTAGGAGTCATTCTGGTGGTGACAGTGTAGCGACAGGTAAATAATCTCCCTTCAGCGGAACAACTTGTCAACGCGTGGCAGCGTATTGTGTCGGATGCCCGTGATACCGCAGTGTAATGTGTAGGAGAAAGCACCAGTTTAGATTTTAGTACGTCGGTCTGAAGGTTTTATTGCGTCAAATTACGTCACACAAACACAACAAAGATCACTCGCCTACGGTAACTCTCACCTGGCATGCGAGTAAATACAAGGTAACATAGACAATTTTAGGCCTAGTCAAGGGATGATCTCCTTTTCAAGGTCAGTTTGGCAAACACCAGCGCAAGGAATTCCGCTTCTTTAACAGGACTCTTCGTGTTTCCTGTACTTATTTGTTGAGCTTATGATTATGATGAATGCATAAAAAAATTGTTTAAACCAACACGACTCTTTTCCGAAAGGAGAAACTCCATACTGTTGACGAAAATGTACGCATTTTGAGGTATCCATTTGAAATCATTTCAATTAAAACTTCTTGTATGGTGTTAGTATTCATCCAGCTTTATTTGTTCGCACCACTTTTAGTAGCATCAATTTCAACTGAAAACTTTTTCTCACCTAGTAATGTTAAAACTTTGCATGATTGTCAGTCAGGTAATTGTAAGCCAAGTCAAAATTATGCACACTGGATGCAACTCGTTTTGGTAACACAAACTTTAACTTATTCTTGGACAATTTTAGTCCAAGCAAGGTCTTTCAAACTTTGCATAATTCTAACCTTGTTTGGGGTCAAATCCATACATGGCTTCAAAATCACTGGCGTCAGAAACAAACAACAAATTGTGGTTTTGTGCTCGTCTTCGCTTCTTGGATGGTATGCTTGCTACGTGTGTAACATCAAGGTCATGAACAAGATTTTTTGTGGGTCTGGTATTTAACCAGTTAATCATTTCCTGGTTTGACGTTTTAAATAATGCATCATCACAGCTCAATACTGAATAACTCTTCTTGTTTACTTCTGTCAAAGGCTGCCATTCACACAGTAGTCAGAGGGGGAGGGAGGGAGAGATGACGAGACAGGCAGTGAGAAATGGCTGCATGTGTGCAAAGACATCTCTGGTACATAGTGTGTGAATGGGAGGGAGAGAAAAAAAGAGGCATGTAGTTATGTAATGTAGTTTATTATTGTAATGTTGCAATCGCGGTATTTGGGCTATAAAGATCAAGCACACTCACTAAAACCTCAAACACGCCGATGCACAGATGGGCAGATTTTATTTTCACAAAACCTGAATGTCACCAATTCTTACGGGAAGGGAGGTTACTCATCTCCTTCCTCCTCTTCCTCGTCCTGGTTGATCTGGAAGTAGCGCAGTTCAAATGCCTCCTTGGAGCTGGCCACCACGCGCAGCCAGTCACGCAGGTTGTTCTTCTTCAGGTACTTCTTGGTCAAGGTACTTCAGGTATCTGTGCACAGTACAACAAGGCAGGGTTTTCATCATGGTGCCACCGAGACAATAAACAAAACAAGGAAGTGTATATGTATACACGAAGTGTGTGTGTGCGGGTACATGCATGTGTGTGTGACTGTGCCACGGTGTGTGTGACTGGTTTTAATTGCTGTGTGGTACTTTAATTATTTTAATTATATAACCTTGTGATAAACAAAAACAAGTATGTGACCATAAGTTCATTACTATTTTATGATGATGTCACAGTTTGTTCTATATTTATAACTATGGTTAAGGTAAGACCCTTCTGTTGGTGGTGTTGTGTTTGTTGTTGTATTGTTCTTTTAACTTTATGTATTCATTATTTTACGAGCCCGTCGTGACCACAACAAAATAGCCCCTGTGGTGTGTTTTTTAAACTGAAATTGAATTGTGACTGAGATGTTTTCCAGACAGTGTGCTATCAGTGGCAGTGTTACACTCTGCCAGGTAGTAGACTCCATGAAGCCTTACACTTCCTCCCAGTTTGATGACCGTAATCATCACAGAAGCATCAACACTGATTAAAACTGAAGCTACTCTTTCTCACAAGGTCCTCGTCCAATGAAATGGAAGTAACCCACGCACAAATATTATATACTACAGACCAGTCCGTGTGAGAATGCATCAAAGAATTAAACTATTTGCTGCTCATAATACACAGTGGTGCAGAAATTGAGAACAAGACAGAGGGCCATAGGGGTTGGGGTCTTGATGTCATTTACTGAGGGGTGGCAACAGACATAATTTCCCCACAATGTACACAGAACCCATGTGGTACTCTATTTGTCTATTTATTAAAAAAACATATATGATCCATGAACAAATGGGGGTTGGTGGTAATATTTTGCCCCTCTAACATTCAGCACTTTTTTTTAGAATATTGCGCAACTTTTGCTATCAATTTTGTTTTCATTTTCATGTGGGGAAGAAAAAGGTGTCACATCCGGCAAGTGTTCAAGGGACAGAACTGTTTCCAAAACAATACAGCTGGTAAGTGTTCAAGGGACACAACTGTTTCCAAAACAATGTTCTGCCACCTTGTGGAAAAAACAAATTTGCAGGGGGGTCCACAAAAAATGTGTCAACAAAATGACTTTCAGCTCCAGCCTGCTGACTAAACAGTCCATTGTGGCATTGAACTGTTATGACCAAAGGCAACAATACAAAAAGTAGCTGCAGAGACTATGCTCTCAAGGGACACAAATGACAGATGGGGGAGGAAGGGGGGAGGGGGGGGGGGGGTCTTCTTCTTTCAAACCCACTTTAACTTTGCATAGCCCTAATACCTTCTCATACCAGTCTTTAAGAACACAGCCCCATTTCAAACTAAAAGAAGAGTCAGTTACAACAGTTTATTTCCCCAGTTTGAATTGCACTTAGCAGCTGCTTTCCGCGATTGAGTGGTTGTAAATTGATGCATGACCACTCTCTGATGCAAGACCACTCTCTCTTTTAAATTGTGTGTATCCGATGTTGGGTATTAAGATTATTATTTCAGTACCATCTTTTTTTTTTAATACCCTTTGCCTACACTCCCGCAGACGTATTTTATCAACCACATCAACAAACCCATTTGTAATACTGTATAATAATAAACAGATCTTGACGTTTGCTCTGTTTAGGTTGACAAAAAATACTGCAAACATGAGAGAAATTGCCGGTCCTTTCAATTCTGTGTTGCGAGCATACTGCACTGTGCAAAAGCTCAGGAGAAGAGAACAAAACAAACAGGAAAACTCTCACGCTTACCAATAAAGAATAAACATCTGCACTTTTCTACAGGCATTTAAAAAATTTACTGTCAACACAGTCAAATTACACTTCACATCACACAGGATTCAGAACAGACAACTTACCGCTTTGAGAAGGGGATTTCTGAGGTGAGCGTGATCTTGTTCTTGTTGCGCTCCAGGGAAATGTTGTTGCCAAAGTTGTTGGTCTTCCCATCCACCTTGATGCGCTCATGCAGGTACTTCTCCTGTCAACACACGCATGGCGTGACCAGACGCCCGATTAGGGAAGGTAACCCTAATCCGACTAGGGAAGGTCACCCTAGCCCATGCACACCGTTAGGTTTTGTCAACACAAGGAGACTTTTGGACACAAAATCAGCATCCTTCTGTAATTTGTAAAGTTACCTCATCTAATTTTCCCAACGTCCACCATCATAAAATAAATGATGCTGAAGCTTAAACAAGTTAAAGAGTTTAAAAAAGCATAACCAAGAGAGCATTTTGCTGGCGATTGGAGAAAACTGCGCTTGACAAAATCACAGGAACAGTTCATGAGACTAAACGGAGTACATGTGCAACATCTCTTTCAAAAATCACTTACTCTCTCTCACTCATAGTGGATAACTAAAACTGTTTTCCAGAAACGTTATGTGAATTGGAGGAAAATAAGCTTTTCATTATTTTGCTGCATGCGAACTGATTGTATTACTAATTTACTTACAAAGTTGGCTACGTCCATGATCCCATCCTCCACTGGGTGTGTGCAGTCAATCTGGAATCGCAGAGTTGTTTTCTTCTTCTTGCCTTTGCCAGACTGCTGCCTAGCAGGACGCTTGCTACCTTTTGTCTGCAAGGAATTTAAAAAGTAACTTAGTAACTTGGTCTGAGCTTTACACCCAGTCAACCAGTACAGTTATAATATTTGTATCACTATCAGGGTAAGGAATTAAAAAAAAAAAAAATGTGGATAATAAGCAGCATGTCAACATATAATGATATATGCATCATAGTTTTCTTTCGTCTTATTCACACTTGCATGTCAAAGCAGCCCCGTGAAGCAATGGGAAGAGTACGTTTGTCTTTCCCATCAGGGGATCACAAGAGCACAACTCTGTCTCAGTAAAAATGACCCTAAATTGTTTTCCTTTTTATTTCAGGAAAACGTCTATTAGTATTACTAATTTACTATTACAAGGAATCATCAATGAAACAATCTTGAAAATGAAGATTCCTTTAAAAAAATGTTCCCTTCACAGAATTTATGGTACAGATCTGATGCAGGTGGAACTAAAAAAGAACCTTTTCCATCTCCACTTTTTCCTACATCACTCATCAGTACATCATAGAATCATACATGCAGTGAGCACTGAACCTTCTCTACAATTTAACTTCAAGAGCTTTCTGTTTGCCACACATGTGTGGACACGACACAGACTGACTGAGTGATAGTAGTATGTGGTCACATCTGGCATTTCTCAGAAGCCACTGAGTAGGACCAACAAGGAGCTCCATAAATTTACTGTTGGTACCACTGGCTGTGCTAATCAGAATACAAGAGCTGTGTGAACAGGGAGGTAAAGGGCTCTCTGTATCTGTTGAATACGTTGCCACATCTCAATTCTCATAACTTAAGCAAGTTAAGGGATCGTCTTGCTGCCAAGCTGTTCCCTTTCCGTAAACACTGCTTCTGTCAGTTGTGACTGTGTTGTACCCCACAACCGTCAAACCGTTAAAATATCCATCGTTCTGGTGGTAGTCGGTCATTTTTGGAGTGTTAAAAGGTGTTTGGGGAGAGCGAACCTGGGTATGGGTACCATACACCATGATACACGGTACTTCCCCCGTCCCTTTTTTACTAATTAATACTAAGCCCCGAGGTTTCCGTTTCTAATTCGAGGGGCGTTAAGCGGAATGAAAACAAGCAGGGTAACATTGTATAACAGAAATATTTTAACACATCCGATTGTCACACGCATAGTTCCCAATTTGTACGGGCTCAACGCAGAAAATAAAAGTGGGCGCTCTCGAAATGGATTTGACCACGTGTTCGTTTGTACTGAACGTTATAGTAAAAATCAACCTCATAAAAAAAATAAAAAAAATTGTATCCATGATCAGCGGTACCTAATACTAAATAATGTAAATTATATTCATCTGCGTTTCCATGGCCATTGAAATGCCTGAATTCCTGGTTGTGCAGGGTAAAAAACACAAAAACGAGTGGGTTTTACAGGAGCACCACATGTAACCTACCGGCGCCATGATGAATATCGACGAGAAAGAGAGAGAAAAAGAGGAACGACAGGGAATGCTGGGTGCCGGAACTGAAGGTCATGTGATCTGTGCGCGCGCCGCTCCCGATAGCTCAACGTGTAGCGAATGACAGTCCCAGTGGTTACGAGTGGCGCACCGACAGCAAAGGGAAAGGGGGGGATACTCAAACAATTAATTCAACGCATAATTAAAGAAAATAATTCTGTGAAGGGGAACATGAGAAAGTTACGTGCCCCCCGCCCCCCCCCCCCCTACACACACAGAAAAGTATGCAGTGGGGGTGGAGGTGACCCGGGGTGGTTCAGCAGTCATGACACATCTGTTTCTGGGGGTGGGGGGGGGGGGGGGGGGGGGGGGAGTTCTCAGGTGAACAAATCGATGCATAATTAAAGAAAATAATCATGTGAATAAACGTGACAAAGATTTATAACAAAACAATTAAAAAAATGTGCAGTGTACATGTCGGGGGTGAGGGTCGGGGGTAGTTCTTGGATTTTAACATCCCCAACAGCAGTCACATAATTATGACCATGTGCCTGTTGGGGGGGGGGGGGGGGGGTGTTAGTCTGTTTTCTTATGGTCTACATAAAATTATAATTATATATCAGACACTTGGAAGCCATTTTCCAAACCAGTTTCCCTTATTTTTCACTAGTTACATACAAATGAACACACACACACACACACACACACACACACACACACACACACACACACACACACACACACACACACAGTGACACACACACACACACACACACACACACACACACACACACACACACACACTCAGTGACACGCACACGCACACACACACACACACACACATCAATATATCAATATAGAGAAATGATTAAGAGTTCTTCTAAAAAGTAAATTGTTGAAGCATTACAATTTAATCTGCAAGCCCAACAATTATAACTGCTTTTATTAGGACAGTAACTTCTAAGAGGGGGTCCTCGGGAAGTGGCAATTTTATTTTATGTGATATCCACAGCTTGATGCCAGTGGGATTTTCTCATGTTGTTATCTATGAATGACTTTTTACCAGGATGTTTATTTACTGATGTTGTAATCAAATGTTTTATGATTGGAGTGAATGTGTGATGAGTGTACTTGGCACCACAAAACATTCCTCGTGCAATCAGCGTATTGACATTTGGCAATAAAGTATCTTGTATATTGTATTGTAACAGACTGAATAAGACCAGAATTTCAAAAGAGAAGAAAAGCCTACTCCCTTATAAAGATTCTATTTGGTGCATCAGTCCCTCCTTTGTGTGTGTGTGTGTGTGCATGCAATCACACATGGGTGCATGCATGCATGTGTGTGTGTGCGTGTGTGGGTGTGCACGCCCATACACTTGCAAGTTATCACATAATTATTAATTAAGTGCATTAATTAAAGCGACTGGTCATCCCAAAGCAAGTATTTGCTAAACAAGTAGATGACATCCTTCTCAACACATTTTATCCAAGAAAGCTTCAAAATCGATGCCTAATCCCAAAAGCCCCATTTTGTTGTTGATGTTGTTGTTTTGCATTTTTGTTTGTTTACTTCTTGTTGTTGTTGTTGTTGTTTTGGGGGGGTGCTTTCAGTTTGGATTCCAACTTTTGCGAGTATACAACAACTGGAGAGACTAGATGTAAAAAAATGCCAGGAAGTGTCAACCCAGTAAACATGCTGGATCCGATCTGGAAGCGTTTTGGTTACTGCCAGTTATGGCCATTACAGCCAGTGTGCAGCCAGAAATAGGCCAGATAGTATATGCCGGATCCGACTTGCCGCATCCATTTCAGTTCCATCAGTTTTTCCTAAGAAGGCATGGATCATATTGTGCAAAACCGACCCGGATCTGATCTGGATGGACTGGTCAGGGCTTGGCCAAACAAATCTGGTCTGGAAGCAAGCCGGTGTGCAGGAATCATTGGGCCCGGTTTCTGGCAGAATGCAACTGGCCTGCTACCAGCTTCCCACTTTCTGACTCCGTTCCGTTCTTCCACAGACGTCCCAGATAATATTGCGCAAAACCAGCCCGGATCCGATTTTGTTCTGGCTGATTCTGTTAGGTTTTGGCCAAATGGATCCGGTCCAGAAGCAAGCCGGTGTGCAAGAATCATCTGGCCCGCTTCTGGCCAATGCTTCCCAGCTGATCCGGACAAGATGCGAATTGGGAAAGTTGGTCATTTTGGCTGCTTGCTGTCTACTCTGTCTTGTTCTATGGGCAACAAGAGCACCCAATTCTTCTAAACAATTATGAAAGAGGTGGTGTAATCTCCCTCTCTCTCTCGCTCTCTCTCGATACATAAACCCATTCCCCCTGCTGTGTAGCAGCCAACAAATGGAACCAAACAACCCATCTGCATAAGTACCGTGTGATTGGATCAGGATTTCTGATACACACTGCCTTAATATCTCAATCTGTGGCACTTAAAGACAGAAGGACAGATAGCAATGGCACACCAAAATTAATGGGAAAACAAACAAAACCTCAAACCAAAAAAAAGCTTTAATATGCATGATGGTCAAATATCCATAATCTCAACTACAAAAAAAGCAAAGTAAGAGCACAAATCTAGATCCACTCATTTAAGCAGATAAGCATTTGAAGTGACTGAACAACAACAAAAATTTGAGAACAAAATGAATTGCAGTTAATAAGCAAAATAGTTGAGAGTGCTTTCCCAAACAAAAACAAAGTCCACTGAAATAATAGTTTTTGAGAACATACGAAAAATATCTACTTTCAAAAGACACCCAACACACATCAGTATCATGGTCAAGGCAGAAATAAAAATGCAAAAAAAAAAAGCTGTCTCAGGAACTGGTAACTCTACAGTAATTTAATAACTCATGTACATATTAACAAAATGAAACATAAAACCCTTAAAATGCAGGATGATACAAAATTTTAAAAAATCTATAACCTTCTGAAAAATTACAACAAAAAAAGCACAAGATCCGGACTCCAGATCTGGATTTGTTGTTGTTGTTGATCACTATATAAAAGCAATCAACAACAACAATAGTTGTTGATCACTATATAAAAGCAATCAACAACAACAAATCCAGATCTGAACTATTTGCGCAGACGTAAAGTTTGGACTTACTGGCTCAAAACAATAGTTTTCAAGGGAGATGCAGAGTGATTACCCAAAACAGTCACTGTGATGATGATGCCGATGCAAACAGGTGTGATGTGCACCTGTGCTGGTGTTTATGCCGAGTGGTGCAAACTGCATGAAATGAATATTTTGAGGGGATTTGGTCTTTTCTTTGGTTGTTTGTTCGTACACCATTGATTTGTATGTGGGTATTTGCAGGTTGCATGCTTTTCTTTGAGTTATAAAGTGCTTTGAGTCTTTGACATTGCTCCAAAATTCCACGTAACTGTTATTATTACATTTTTACTTTCTGTGGAATTTTTTTTTTTTTTTTTTTTTCATCAGACTATTAGCTACCATGTTCTATCTGATTTCCCTTGGAGCAGTCTACCGTCAGGAAATCAATCACTCCCACACTTCCCATTCACACATTCACACATGGAGACAAAAGAAAGTTTATTACTCACAGTTCAAGGCTGGTTGCAACCACATTTAAATGACATATTTATATTATATAACAGAAGCTGAGATGTCCTTTCTAACAACCTGAGATCAGAACCTCCAAAAACAATGTAAAAACAGTTCACACAAATTGTATACAGGTTTTGTTGCACGCTACATGTATGAACAAAACACCAAATATGTGCCAGCATGCTAAGAAATTACCCAAATAATTGACCAGACTTCTTTTTCTCAGTTTCACAGGAACAACAAGACAAAAATTTAATATTCAGAAAAATCTGCAAAGAAATGTGTCGTTATGGACATAACAGGACCAGAAGTTCCCAATGAACTGTGCAAGCAGAAATTAGACAGGCAAAATTCCTGGCAGTCAGCAAAGCATGCATAGCTACACTTTAATTTCAGCCACGCTTTAAAGAAGAAGCTCTTCATAGCTACAGACTCTCAACACAGGCAGCCCTAATGTCTATATCACAGCCGAAACCTGCCTAACGACCATTGACGATAATAAATCAAGTAAACTGGCTTAGAAACAAAATTCATGGAATGTTCTCTCGCGAATCAGTACAGGTGGTACACCTCAAGCTGCTGCACAGTCATTGAATATGCATAGGATCTGTTTTAGCAATAAATATCAGGACCAGTCTCCAATAAACCACAGTATAATATCAATGAGGTAAATACTTACACAAGTATGTAATCTCAAAAAACTGTTTGCAAGGAGAAGCAAGCCTAACATGAGATTCAGACGTTTACTGCACATACAGCTTGCACCATTTTGATGTTTGACTGAAAGACTAACCCGTGTTGTTGTTGTTAGAAGGCCAATACTATGCTCTGGCTGTCAGGACTCAATTTGTTCTTTAAGGTAACAATGGTATGGTCGGTCTCACCTCATCTTCTTAAAACACACTTAAGTGTTGACTGTTCCACACATTACCAATTTGTAAATATGAAGTACAAGTTCCTAACAGATCTCACTAGCAACCCCCCCCCCCCCCCCCCCCCCCCACCCGCAAAAAAAACAAAAAAAAATACTCCACAAATTCAGTGTACAGTTTTGTATCAGAACATATACCATGAAAAGCTGTTCTTGGGTCATGCCCATCAGAACACATACTAGTATAAAGTGTACAAGGGTTGGCCCTAAACTCTTTCACTGGTTTACAGTTTAACAAACACCATTCAGTGGTCCATTGTCAAAGGCGAAAACAAACACAGACCTGAGACACCTATACATTTATCTTTGAGCTTGGCTACTGTAGTCCAAGACACAAATAACACAGGACAGACCTCCTTGGCAAATATTCAGGCTGTATCATTTTTGCCCACCGTAGCGCTGGAAACAAAATGTTTATTTCTGCACAGCAGGGTATTCCAACAATAAAAAACACCTTCAGGTGAGTCGATTTTAAATTGGTCATCACTGTTATTGCAGCTTTCTACCTGTGGCATCTGAACATGGGTGTAGTTCACATCTGAATTTTGTATAACACTCTAAGCTCTATTTTTAGGTGACCAAGTTCATGCTTTACAAATATTTCATTGTGTTTTTGTTTTTGTGCTTTTTTATATATACTTACTAGCCCAGTGGGACAGTAAAAAAGTTTGAACTTCTGCAGGCCTAAACAACTGTATAAATCTGTCTATGTACACAACAACCATCCAAACATAAACGTAACTGATAAACAAGATCACAGAAGACAAAAACACAACTTGCAGTTTCACATTTTCAACACCCATTGGGTTTTGGAATGAGGTTATGGTCATCACACGGCCACTAACAGCACAGCTTCACAGAGGATGCAACAATCCTGAAAAGTCTCATAGCCATGAGCATTTAGTTCAATCAGTTGTAGAGAGAAAGTTTTTCTCAGCAGAAACCATGTCAGTTATCTCCCATAAAGACAAGCGCTCCCCCCCTCCCCATATATAAGCAACAAGCTTCTTTTCTTTTTTTTTCTTTTTTTTTCTTCTCATAGTTCAGGAGCTGCATGAGAGTCGAGGTGGCCGTCTTGGGCTGTCCGTCCTAACGAGCCTTCTGGTTTCCGTGGACGCAAAGATTTATTGAACCGTGCTTCGGCATTGGTCTCAGCTTGTCCCTCATATGTCAACCGACATCCAAGGACATTAAGCAACACTACCTACCTACCTTTTCTTTTTTTAAGCATTCTATTCTCAGCATTCTAAAGCATCATTATGTTCCACTGATATGGCAAATTAATGCAAATTTTCAACACGCAGGTCAAATGAAAACTTACTGAAAAATACAACTAGATTCAGTACTGTGATACTGCTGTGACTCTAAAAATACAGCCAAAGTCATTGCAGGTACCATGTTCACAGCATCCAAGAAAACCCCATTAAGGTTGATGGGCACACAGTCATAAGGACGAATGCACACATACACACACACACACACACACACACACACATAAAGATGTACCCAATCACATTACTGCTCAAAGGCACAAAGTTGCTAGGGTAAAAAGCAGAGGCTTATTTTACTGGTCCTATTTTGTTGACACAGAAGTCAACAAAATCATGTTTTTTAGAAGCATACCGTCATGCACAACTGAGATCGAAGGTAAAGAAAAAAAGAGAAAAAAACTATATATATAACACAAAACTTCTTCTTTTTTAACGACAACCAAAAGAATGGTAGACCTGCAAAAATGCTAAAGAACACTATGTTATGGAATGGGTACACATGATTTCACTATAATAGTGAAATATAATAATCATATAATAATCAACCACACCACCAAAAAAAAGAGTAAAGAAAAAGAAAAAGAAAAACGTATGCATAAACTGCAGTATACCACAGTGCTAGAAGTGCAGACAGCCAGAGCCTTTAAATTTAATATACAGCAAGTGCACGCTGCCCAACCTGCTACTCTAGCCAGACATTTGCATCTTTTTGCCAATCTTTTCGTTGCTGGTGTCATTTTAGCCAATGACCCTGAGCTCCTTGCCGATCTTGACAAATGCGTCCACCGCCCTGTCAACGTCCTGGTCAGAGTGTGAGGCTGAGATCTGGACGCGGATGCGAGCTTTGCCCTTAGGAACCACCGGGAAGCTGAAGCCGATCACATAAATTCCTTGCTCTGATGGAGAGAAGGAAAAAAGAAGAGATTTTAGGTTGAAGCATAGAAAAAAACAAGCAAGTGATTAATTGTTACGGTCTTGCAGATCTAAATATAATTCCTCAACAACGAGACACACAAAAAAAGATTTTGTGGAACTGTTTCAAAAGTGGTGGCTTTCCCCCCCATGCATGCAAGAATGACGGGGAAGGTTCAACAACCCCTTCCCTGCATGTGATTGAATTTTTTTTAAATAAAGTGGAAATCGTTGGTAAAACCTGATTATTCCCAGGTATCCTCGCGGCTCTTCTGCCATAACTGTTACTAGAACAAAAAAAATTGTGCAATTTCCGATTTAAAAAAATGGCAAACTATATGCAGAAGAGATCTAGATCTATGAAGTCGTGGGGCAAGCCATGCAGTACATGACTATAGTGTGAAACTACATATATCACTGAGATCAGAGAAAATCAAACGACGTTTTTCGAATGCAATATTTTGACCACAAGTTACTGTTTAGGAAGGAATGCTGTTGTTTTTGTTGTTGTTGATCGCTTTTATATAGCGCTATTCTCTCAAGCAGGCTCACTGCATTCGCATGTGATTCTGAATGAGTGACTAGCTTTGTATAGCGCGTTTCTGAACATCCACTGAAGTGGTGTACTTACAGTGCCAGTATGGCTGGTGCCACATGAAACTGCTGCCCTCTCGGCGCAAGTTCTGCGTACACCATACAACCATGCACCATGTCACTTCATGCAAAACCACATATGTAAGGTGCATGCGTATTTAGCTGTAACCTGCACCTGCACTTTTGGCAGACTGACTGGGGTCTTTTAAGTGCTACTGTAGTAACACGTGGGTGGAACGGCTACCGAAATAAGAGTCATGTGAACCTCCCTTAACAACTCCACAAAATGCCAGATGATGCCAACACAATGACCCAGTGGTCAGCGGCACTGTAACTGGTTCATCCGCCAAAAAGCTTATCTGTCTGTCCATTTCACTTCCACAACAAAAAGACAAAAGACAAAAATAATGCACCTGAATACCTCTGTTTCTTGGGTCTAATGTCCCTTGCCTAATGCCACTGCAAACTGTCAAAAATATGAAACACCAACACAAGATTTCACACATAACACTTCAGACAGAACAGCAAACACTAGATGTAGGGCCCATGTTGTGGCATAGTAATCTGTAAACTGTTTTGGCATCAGAACGTTTAACCCCTTAACTGCCCCAGCTCGTAAATTTTCCAGGCTGAAAAGTGCTCACATACACGCTGAAAACAGCATATCTGATGAGCCTATAACCAATCTACTTTCAATACTGTGCGTTTTGACATAAGTCCTTTTACGAGCTCAGGAGGACAAGCCTTCATGGTTTCAAATTTGGCACTTCTACTGGTCGTTTTTCAAGTGACGGTGCGGCAAGCACGGCAGTCAAAGGGTTACGGATAAAGACTTTGCAATCAAAAAGTTATACAGCCCAGCTTTCTGGCTGCTGAAAATGGGCAGCAACAACAAACAAAAAAGATCTCTGTTTTTGTTTTCATGGCTGTTGGTATCACATCTTACTTTCCTCACAAAACAAATCGGTCTGCCATAGTAAACAAATGTCACTTTTGGCTCTGAAACAGAAATACCTGTGTTGAACCATACGATGACTGTGGGCTTACGAGTAGGATGATGCTCAAGCAGTCTAAAATAACACATAACATTTATGAACCAGATGTGGTGTTTCAGCATGTGCGCTAAGCTCTAATTTTAGGTTAGAGAAAACAAACTTGAGGAACTACGTCTGGTGGAGTTTTTACATGCCTGCCGGGTGAGAGTTACCACAGGCGACGCCGGTCTTTGTTGTCGGCCATGTTACGTATTTCGAGCACTCATTACCTCCCTCACATGTTGATTTTTTTATGCTAGAGATTTGCGCTTTTACAAAATTTAATATCTGTTACTTTCAAGTCAAAAAGCAATGGACAATTTAGTCAGTGTTCAAAGCGGACACTCAGAGTTGCCGTCAATGGTGCATGGGGCTTGAACCCCAATCTCCACTTTCCCTGCTGCGCCAGGAAACATACCCAGCATCTTGTTGGCAAACTGGCTGGCCAGACGCGCATCACCGAGCATGACCGGACAAATGGGATGTTCTGGGTCTCCCTGTGAACAAAGGGCAGATAATTCCATCACTTGTCTTCGTCATGCCTTGAATCACACGCACCTGCTACCGTACGAGTCGTTCTCCTTAAATCTCTGAGTGGCTGCAGTAAGAAAGGAACTTGGTGTTTTACAACCAGTCAACCAGTATGGTTATATCAGGATGAAACACATTTTGTCAGCACGCAATCATCGCTAAAAATATGTACATGCTAAAACTGGTATATAGTCAAATCTTTTAAAACAGACTTAAGCAGACGTCACCTGGTTTTTCATGCCGCTATTGAGGAATCTGAAGGAAAAGAACAAAACAAAAAACACACCCAAAAACTGACCTAAAAGTCAGCATTTATAACAGTAACAATATACTTTATTCATCCCAGCGGGAAATTAAAGCTCTCGTTGGATCTTAATCTACATTACCGCACGACTAAGAACTGAATTTCACTTATCTCAATAATTCAGTCATTAAACACACACACACACTCTTAGAAATACACCCCCTTTCTCTCAATATGCAGACGCTAAAGGAATGATATTACAGCAGCTATTCCTACTCCTGGACACAAGGAATGAAATTCATCAACCTGCGGGTCCTCAAGAATGAGTCAGTGTGCTCCTTCAGACCTAACTGACCTCCAACCCCGACCCTACCCCCACCTCATGATATTATAGCAGCTATTCCTACTCCTGGACACAAGGAATGAAATTCATCAACCTGCGGGTCCTCAAGAATGAGTCAGTGTGCTCCTTCAGACCTAACTGACCTCCAACCCCGACCCTACCCCCACCTCATGATATTATAGCAGCTATTCCTACTCCTGGACACAAGGAATGAAATTCATCAACCTGCGGGTCCTCAAGAATGAGTCAGTGTGCTCCTTCAGACCTAACTGACCTCCAACCCCGACCCTACCCCCACCTCATGATATTACAGCAGCTATTCCTACTCCTGGACACAAGGAATGAAATTCATCAACCTGCGGGTCCTCAAGAATGAGTCAGTGTGCTCCTTCAGACCTAACTGACCTCCAACCCCGACCCTACCCCCACCTCATGATATTACAGCAGCTATTCCTACTCCTGGACACAAGGAATGAAATTCATCAACCTGCGGGTCCTCAAGAATGAGTCAGTGTGCTCCTTCAGACCTAACTGACCTCCAACCCCGACCCTACCCCCACCTCATGATATTATAGCAGCTATTCCTACTCCTGGACACAAGGAATGAAATTCATCAACCTGCGGGTCCTCAAGAATGAGTCAGTGTGCTCCTTCAGACCTAACTGACCTCCAACCCCGACCCTACCCCCACCTCATGATATTACAGCAGCTATTCCTACTCCTGGACACAAGGAATGAAATTCATCAACCTGCGGGTCCTCAAGAATGAGTCAGTGTGCTCCTTCAGACCTAACTGACCTCCAACCCCGACCCTACCCCCACCTCATGATATTACAGCAGCTATTCCTACTCCTGGACACAAGGAATGAAATTCATCAACCTGCGGGTCCTCAAGAATGAGTCAGTGTGCTCCTTCAGACCTAACTGACCTCCAACCCCGACCCTACCCCCACCTCATGATATTACAGCAGCTATTCCTACTCCTGGACACAAGGAATGAAATTCATCAACCTGCGGGTCCTCAAGAATGAGTCAGTGTGCTCCTTCAGACCTAACTGACCTCCAACCCCGACCCTACCCCCACCTCATGATATTACAGCAGCTATTCCTACTCCTGGACACAAGGAATGAAATTCATCAACCTGCGGGTCCTCAAGAATGAGTCAGTGTGCTCCTTCAGACCTAACTGACCTCCAACCCCGACCCTACCCCCACCTCATGATATTACAGCAGCTATTCCTACTCCTGGACACAAGGAATGAAATTCATCAACCTGCGGGTCCTCAAGAATGAGTCAGTGTGCTCCTTCAGACCTAACTGACCTCCAACCCCGACCCTACCCCCACCTCATGATATTACAGCAGCTATTCCTACTCCTGGACACAAGGAATGAAATTCATCAACCTGCGGGTCCTCAAGAATGAGTCAGTGTGCTCCTTCAGACCTAACTGACCTCCAACCCCGACCCTACCCCCACCTCATGATATTACAGCAGCTATTCCTACTCCTGGACACAAGGAATGAAATTCATCAACCTGCGGGTCCTCAAGAATGAGTCAGTGTGCTCCTTCAGACCTAACTGACCTCCAACCCCGACCCTACCCCCACCTCATGATATTACAGCAGCTATTCCTACTCCTGGACACAAGGAATGAAATTCATCAACCTGCGGGTCCTCAAGAATGAGTCAGTGTGCTCCTTCAGACCTAACTGACCTCCAACCCCGACCCTACCCCCACCTCATGATATTACAGCAGCTATTCCTACTCCTGGACACAAGGAATGAAATTCATCAACCTGCGGGTCCTCAAGAATGAGTCAGTGTGCTCCTTCAGACCTAACTGACCTCCAACCCCGACCCTACCCCCACCTCATGATATTACAGCAGCTATTCCTACTCCTGGACACAAGGAATGAAATTCATCAACCTGCGGGTCCTCAAGAATGAGTCAGTGTGCTCCTTCAGACCTAACTGACCTCCAACCCCGACCCTACCCCCACCTCATGATATTACAGCAGCTATTCCTACTCCTGGACACAAGGAATGAAATTCATCAACCTGCGGGTCCTCAAGAATGAGTCAGTGTGCTCCTTCAGACCTAACTGACCTCCAACCCCGACCCTACCCCCACCTCATGATATTACAGCAGCTATTCCTACTCCTGGACACAAGGAATGAAATTCATCAACCTGCGGGTCCTCAAGAATGAGTCAGTGTGCTCCTTCAGACCTAACTGACCTCCAACCCCGACCCTACCCCCACCTCATGATATTACAGCAGCTATTCCTACTCCTGGACACAAGGAATGAAATTCATCAACCTGCGGGTCCTCAAGAATGAGTCAGTGTGCTCCTTCAGACCTAACTGACCTCCAACCCCGACCCTACCCCCACCTCATGATATTATAGCAGCTATTCCTACTCCTGGACACAAGGAATGAAATTCATCAACCTGCGGGTCCTCAAGAATGAGTCAGTGTGCTCCTTCAGACCTAACTGACCTCCAACCCCGACCCTACCCCCACCTCTCATCTCACTCACACCCCACTTAGTGTCAAGAACAATCCAAACACGAGTCAGGGTTATTTCTGAGAAAAACAGATGAAGAGATGGACACATACAGCCAAGGTAAAGCCAGCATCAGCCATGCGAGTGCGGAATCGTGTGGTGTTGGACAGCACCCGCTGAGGTAAGTCTGGATTCTCCATCACAAGGTCGAATGCCTGCAGACACAGGGTAAGTAAGTGATTTGATGTTTTACACCCACTCAACCATTACGGTGAATGATTAAAAAAGAAAAAGAAAAAAAAAGCCCCCCCTGTTGTTTAGGTGTCATTTTGTAGCTTGATAAAGGGGATTACCCTGAAAATTTGCAGGTTGTGTTTTGTCCCAATAAAGTGTTCTTTTGAACCTTCTACATGTTTACATCTTAAAGAATTTGTGTGGAAATGCCTCAGCTGCTTCATGAACAGTCTGCTGCTAGTTACCTTGCTGGCACAGGCGACAACTGGAGGCGGCAAAGTGTTGGAGAACAGATATGGCCTCGATCGCTGTCGCAGAATATCAATCAGCTGTTTTGGACCAGTCGTGTACCCACCTATGTTTACACACACACACAGACGAAACATTGGTCCAGGTGATCACTGGTGACAGTCTCATTCACACATCCACACTTTTCATTTTTCTTCTGCAGTGAGATTCAGAACAAAACTTTCTCTGAACAATGCTAGAGTGGTTACTTATCAAAGCAAAAGTCTGAAACAAGAATGACTGCTAGCATTTTTCTTCCAAGCATCATTCAATTCAATTCAATTAAAAAAACTTTAATTATCCCACACGGGGCAATTTTGTTGTGGTCATGGCAGGCTCATAAAATAATGAATACATAAAGTTAAAAGAACAATACAACAAACACAACACCACCAACAAAAGGGTCTTACCTTAAACATAGTTATAAATATAGAACAATACAACAAACTGTGACAACATTCTTCCAAACACCGGACATAGCTCACCCACCAAAAAGATAAGTGGGTTACCTCTCCGTCTCATTTTTCATCATTTTTCACTGTTTGTTGTTTAGGAGTTGTTTTGTAGCTTGATAAAGGGGGATTACCCTGAAAATTCACATGTTGTGTTATGTCCTAATAAAAAGCATTCTTTTGAACGTTTTATGTGTTTGGATCTGATCAAAGCGGACCTGAAGCGAAGAGGTGTCATGGGCCCAATCAATTAGAATGCAGGCAAAATACCAGACACACAGCAGTCTTTCACTGGATTTCTGGCCCTCTTTGTTAAAAATAAACACCGACTGTACGTGCTGCCATTTTGTGCACAGCAGTCTGTATCAGTGATGTCACAAACACGGCAAGAATGTGTGGCAAGAGTACCAAAAGAAATGAGCATATCTGTGGGCCTTTGTAAGTGCTCCAGGCTCTTACGCGATGGGGCACCATAAATAATCT